>APFE030086129.1:29145-75753 GCA_000404065.3 Pinus taeda
TGTTCTATAATTTTCCCTTCGGGCAAACCCGTCGCTATGTTTTAACGAGCCTAGTGACAGTGAAACTCGTTCTTGTCTGCATGGACAAGTTTGTCGCTATTGGTTTTAATGAGTTTAATGACAAAGATAAATCAGTCCTTTTTCAATTTTAGAGAGTCTAGAAAGGGATGGAAAGGAAACTCCAGTAATCCTTTTTCGTCATATAAACCCTTAGGTCAAAAAAAGCATAAAATAATACGAAAGGGATGAATTTTCAATAATTTTAACGAGTCAAATAAGACAAGCGCTCGATCGTTTTTGTGTAATGATCCCTCAGGTCGAAAAAGATTAAAATCTAGGGGAGGGATAGCACTTCTAATCGTTTTAACGAGCTGGAGAGGCCAATTTCTCGACAATATTTTCATATTTTACGAGTCAGATGAAAAGAGCTTAAAGGAGACTCGTTTTTTGAGGAATGAGTGAAATTTTTGGGTAGCAACTGGTTCGGGGTAAGGTTTGGAACTTTTCAATCATGGTAGTGTAAAGAAGATTGCTAATAGAATCACTCGTTGCAGCTATTCCTCAAAAGAGGTAAACAATCAAATGGAGGCATATGATCGACTAAAAACAGAGTGGAGGTGATGGTAATAACATGACCAAGGCTCAAAAGTTGATGATAATGCATTCACAATGGTTATTTACCAGAGGTGGGTTCATTTTTTAATGAGCTTAAACTCTGGTGGAACATTTGCTCATTGCTAGGTTTAATTTTTAACGAGCTTGAACTTTGCATAAAACTGCTCGTGCTAGTCGTATAATAGGGATGTCTCATCAATAGGTTCATTTTTTAGGGAGCTTGCCCCATTCAAAAATTTTCTCCATTGCCTTTTTCATGTAAGCTAGGAACGACCAACCACTATCCTAGGGATTAATTAACTACCGGGGTTAGGTAGGAAAACTCTTCCTTTAATTTGCCGATGCCATTTGGCCCCTGCAAAGGTGAATAGTCAATCCGACGAATCACCTAACCTAAGCAGTTGAAGTTAGCAGAAACTATGGAGTTAGCGTTACACTGGTCACTTTTTCACTTGCGTGCAAAAAGGTTTGCATGCCCCCAGGTATAGTGAAGTAGAGTTTCCAGGTTACCCTTCAATTTGCAGACAAAACATTTGTTCTATCAGGAAAGGCATACCTTCTAATGGAGGTATATTATTCCAGTCTAATCCCATTTTCCTAAACGGATGGGTGTGTCAGACTAGTCATATATCCTCTACGAAAACCTACCCTATACTTGAAGCTTTCCTGCCGAAGCAGACTAGGGTGCATGCCCCCTAGGTTTCAGTCACAATCACCGAATTACTCGTTCTCATCAGGTGGACGAACTGGAGATTGATGAGACATTCCTTATGTGAGAAGGCCAATTAGGGATGGAATTTGACTATTAGCTATGTGTGAGTCGGGGAATGAAATCTGGACCACTCTGCCTTCATGCAGAAAACACATTACTCGAAAGAGTGAGGAGACAATGGCTCCTATGCTATAAATGTAGTCACGCCTAAGGAGTAGATTGTAATCTAAAGGTCCTTGGACTACCATTACATTCAGATAAACGATTTTCCTTCTCAAAGTTATAGGTAAATTTGGAAGGATCCCTAACGGTTGACTGGTTCCTTTGTTGAAGCCTATCAGATTTCGCATCTCAGGCGGAAGCCATGGCGAACCAAGCACTTTCCAAGCAGTTGAGTAAAGGATACTCATAGAAGCCCCTTCATCTACGATAGTACTAACCATGACCATTCTATAAGCTTGTACAATGATTCAAAATGGTACATTAGATAGTAGACGATGTTTGCCTAGTAGATTCCAGTCGAAGGAAAAGACTAGGTTGCTCAGAGGTGGGACCGAATAAATGGCCGGATATGACTCCGACGAACTTCCTTCCTACGGTAAAGGAACTGGTAGATTGCCCCCATGTTCATTGGAGTCTGTGTTTACGAAAAGAATTTGAACGGTGTCATTCTCATTCTCTTCGGTGATTGTATCATCTAAAGATAGACCTTCTGAAGACAAGACTGGGTCGACTGTCGTCTCGACCTGTTGAATTTGCTTCGATGTGGACTCAGAGGGTTTATCTTTAATGATAGATGCTTCGACCGACCACAAAGGTGTGTCAGTCAGATTTTCAACTAGTGATGGACTCGGCAAGATTTTCTTGTATCCAGGAGGGAGCCGTAGTGGTGAAACAAGACGGTTATCCAAGACTCTTTTAGCTTTGTCTAGGAAGGGACGATGGTGGACGACATGATCGCCTTCACACAGTCTACAAGGAAAATTTATATTTTCCTTTCTGTTCAGAGACTTTGTTTTCACTAGTTAACGATGTACTTTCAACATGATCATCTGAGGTTGAGGACACCAGATTGTGCAAGTGGGGAGACCAGTCTCTTAAGGTCCATGGGATGCAAGTACAATCTCGATGATAGTGGTCCCCTTTGCAAATGACACATGGAGATTTAGGTTTGGATGGTGCAATGTGTGGATTTTCGCTAGATGATGTACGGTTGCCCCTTTTTGCCTTCGACTCTTTCTTCTTCTTCTCCTTCCCTTTCTTCTTCTTCTCAGTTATTTGGTTTTAGTTTTACCAGCTTCACCAAGCGAAGAGGAAGAAGGAGAGGGAGAAACAAATGAAGTAGAAGGTTGGGGGGTAACTCTAGTATCATCTAGTTGCTGACTTTATTGCTCAGGAATCACAATGTTTTGAATGACAAAGGTCAAGAAGAGCGATACTAGCAAGCCGATTTTCAGTCCTGGAAGGGACAATGTGGCCATATGAGGTGCACCAACATCTCCCCAAGAGGAGAAAGGACTAGGATTTCCCCTAAGGGGAAATCCTTGGTTGGTGGACTCCATTTTCTCAACCTAAGATCAACGAGGGAATAGTGACGTTATTCTGATTAAAATAAATTTTATGACGACTTTGACACAACTTGCTTTTCCAAATTTTTAAGAAGTCAAGAAAAAGCTAAAGTAACTCTAGTCGCCTTCGATTTTTAATGAGCCCGAAGTGACAAGTGCTCAGATGGACCTTTTCCTTTAAGGAGTCTAAAAAGGAACAAAAGAGAATACTCTAGAAGTCTAGACAGAGGGATTACCAAACCAATCACAAAACTACAAAATACTTTTTACGGTATGACAGTTAATCTTCCTGACTGTTGTGTTCAATCCATTGTGATCGTTAAGGCGGGAGACACGGCTTCCTGAGGATAAAGGATATAGCCTATTGTGGTCTCCCAATATATACTCGATGGTACATGGGATTACAAGTCCATACTAGCACTTATCATCTCAAAGAAGAGGAATCACCCAACCTATGGTGAAAGTGATAGTTACCAAGATTTACGATGCCAGAATACATCTCTAGCCTAGACTTCTAAATGTTGTGCATTAGATTCCAAAGCATTTTTATGTTCATTGAATTTATTTTACAGTTGATCTTTCTTAAGAAGTTTTCCTTTAAGGTTCACCATGTGATGTAGATATGCAATTCCTAAAATGCAATCTAATATGATAAACAGTGGTTATTCTTCTTTTTGCAATGAAAATCCTAGCTACTAAGTGAAGAGAAGCGAGATTCTTTTAACATAGAGCAGAGAGCACACACTAGATGCACTGTCCTAAATCAATTTCAACAAGCAGTTTAAATGCAAATGCACATGCATGTATTTCTTTTTCGCTTTCTTAATGTGTGAATGACAAAAAGAATGCTAAGTACAAATATGAATTATCTTTTCAAAGCGACAATACTAACAATTTTCTCTTCAAAAGACGAAAGGAAGACAATGACGAAACTTTGCGATTTTGAATTGAAAACTACTTTCGACACTTGAAATACTATTAATTCAAATCAAATACAAGAGTAACAGTGTAATCGACCATCAAGAAGAGTAGGTTTCTTTTCTTTGACTGAAAACGACACTTGTGACACTTCCAAATCAAAAGACGACAGTTCAATTAAGCTACTTCTTTGTAAAGGAAAAATGTAAATGGCGAACAATACATAAAAACATTCACAATTCTTTGTACAATGGAGGCTGAATAATGCAAAGGAAGGGAGTTTCCATAGTGGTATATTGATCATAAACAACAAAACTCCTGAATAAAGCTAAAGAGAGTGAAGAAAAAACCAAAATCTGGAGGCAGAAACAGTCTTATCTGATCATCGCACCTGTAACACAGGGAAACAAGGATGCATCTCACCTACTGCACATGGGAGGTCTGATGTATCCATTTTGCCAAGAGGAGAAGGTGTGACGGTCCAGGGATGAGACTTTAACTTGGTTTTTGGTCATAGTTTGCAGCTTAGTTTAAGGATTTAGGCCGAGCCAATGATATTCAATAAATACAAAGTGTAGGGGTTGATCTAATGAGGTTACTTGAGCCACCACCAGGGAAATTAGGATTTTTGCAAGTCAGATGTTTAATTCATAAACTAACCTAGATATTGACTGAAGTAGCATTTACCTACTTTGCAGTTGCATAGCATCAGCAGTTCGAAGGCTAACTGGCATAACTTCAGGCTCCATATATAGTTTATAAAGTAAAAAAACTAGAAACAAGCAAAACGTTATTCGCTCCCCAGTGGAGTCGCCATTTTGTTATCAGGAAATATAGTGTCCATTTAGAGCTGCTAGTCCCACTAAGATGGGTAGCTATCTTAGAAACAAACAAACTAAATTTACTGGCGTTTTCCTTTATGAGCAGTAGATGAGAGAGAAGCAGAGAATACCAACCTCTGTCTTTCGCTTGGCTCCTTACTTGTTTCCTCTCCCCTCTAACAGCTCTTTTCCACTCCTCCCTTACTTGTCCCACTTCAAAGAGCACCTGTAAAGTCAAAGAAGCATGATACCATCAAAGCATAGATATCTACAATCATAAACAATATAGGACCAAATATATATTGACCACACAAATGCATATATCAACTCAAACATACAAGAATGTGGAGGGAAACTCAAATAGCTTTATTGATAGAAAGAATAGAAGAGATGATTACAACCCATTGATCTGACCCAGCATCAACCTCCCAGCATGAAATCCCTTCTTCACCTCATGAAAATCTTAGATCACCGAACACTATGATGTTCCACAAAGAAACCAACAGAACTTCCTTACAAAATACAACATTCAAGCCTCTGGATCTCTGGGATGAGGGATCCATATATAGATGTTTGCAGGGGGTGATTTAGCTTCTGAGATTTTAATTAGTTTCCTCTCTCTGATAGTTCTTGGTTCCACTTGGAGATTCATGATCTCTTACTCATTCCTGGGCGAATTCAGAGAGGCAAGTGTCACAGGAGAAGTTTCTGGAAGATTCCATGATCATCCATCTTGCAAACTATCTCTGCCATTCATCTACTCTCGCCCATTGCACCCTACAGAAGGGCTTTTCAGTATGCATCGTACCTTTTTCATGTGGCAGGTGAGATGCATCGCACCCTTAGCACTGAGTAGTATGTATGGTCTAGTTTTGACCAGTTCTGAGCAGTTTTCCATGGAGAAATTCTCAGAGATGATGTAATTAGCTGATCGTGTTCCTTTAGGGCATGAAACAACACTTTTAGGGACTCAAAATCGCTTGGTTTATGGACATATATGATTGGGGTTGCAGTGCCAAAATATGTATATAACAAGTATGTTACCATGTTTAGTAGATTTTCAATGGGGAGGTAAAAAATCATTTGGTCTTTCATTGATTAGAATGTAGTTCACTAACATGTTTGGAGACTACACACTGGGAAGGTAAAAATATTTCCTCATGGTTTGGATTTACTTCAGCATTTAAAATAATTCTATCATTTGGCACATGACCAGAAGGAAATAATAGAATGGGAAAATATGTGGTAATGTAAAGGCCAAAGTGTTCAAAAATTTATAGAGGAGTTTAGGAAAAAGGAATTGGATTTAAATATTCCAATTAACACACGATAAAGTCTTTCTAAAGTAGATTGGTAGTTTGCTTGGGTATATACACAATACTATTTTCTTGTTGAAGCCATCTTACCTGGATGAGGCTTTTGTACAAGCGACCTATATTGAATTAGGTAAACAAGGTGGTGGAGTCCCCATGAAAGACATTAAATTGAAACAAGACAAAGGAAAAGGAAAGGGGAAGCCAAAGAGAACAACTTATGTGAAGAAGTGCGATGAAAAAATTTCTTGTACCCATTGCAAAAAATAAGGTCATGATGATCATAATTGTTTGAAGCTACACCTAGGATTGATGCCTAAGTGGTTTCAAGATAGGAAGGATTAGACAGGGATGACATTGATAGTCCAGTAAGATCTAGGATTAGGATCTAGTAATGAGGCACAAATCACAACTATGGGTTTGAAAAGCATATCGTCTTAACATGTTGTTTTTTTTCTTCTATTTCATGTTCTACTTCTACAAGAAAGAATAATGAACTCTTTCAAAGGAGGGTGGAAACCAAACATGTTAAAGTAGATACTTTGTTTAACACTATTTATCAAGCCAATATGATATTTGAGGCAGTTTTTGAGTTGAATTTGGAAGAAAATTGCACTCAAAACCTTATCTTCTTGGATGGGTATGCAACAACACTAAGTTATTATGTGACTGAGAGCTTAGGTTTCCTATTACATCTAAATTTGAGAATAAATTTGAACTATATGTGGTTCCATTAGGTATTTGTGGAATTGTTCCTCGAAGTCCTTATTGGTTTGAAAAGAAGGTTATCTACTACAGGAAGAACAATAGGTATCACCTTTTTAAGGGAAACATAGAGTATATCATCTGAGTAGATCAAATAAAGGATGATTCTTGGTTGGTTACCACATGGTAGTTGAAAAAGATCTTGAATAAAAGTAAGAAATTTTGGAGAATAGGACTTGGTTGTGGGAACTTGTCAATAGGATCAAATATGTCATTAGTACATCATCATTAACATTCTTGTATTTTTTTTATGTTGCTAATGTTTAGTGCATAGGTAGTGACTGAAGCAAGACATGTAAAAGGATGTGGGAAAGTGAAAATGGCTAACAATATGGTTTCAGATGTTATAATTATTATGTAGCTTTTGTGATGAGCCAGATATAAAAATCAAGGTATATATATATATTGGAAAAGTCGGGAGGAAGATCCCACACTTAATATATAATTAAGAACCTTTCAAAGGTCCAAAATCGTTTTAGTGGGGAGGATTGATTTGAGAGGATTCATAAAGGCCTAAAATTTTCCTAAAATTCAAAGTTCTCAAAATGTATGTAAATAGTGTCATGTCAAAGAGCTTAACAAGACAATTCTAACACAACATGAATCACATTAATTAGAGTCCATATGAAGAAGTTATGGAAGTTTTAATACTTTTACCAATAGGAATAATGTCAAACTTACGAGGACACATGGAAACATGTGGACGTGATCCTTGGAAGTATAGATAGGGTGACATGGAAACATTTCAGCTTTGCATGTGACATAGCATGGAAATGACATGTCAGATTGAGTCAGTAATGACGTGGCATGAAGAGGTTGACATGGTAATGATTGGGTGCATGGTGTGGACCTATGCTAGTGTTCCACATGACCCAATCAAAGGGAATGGTGTGGAACCTCAAGAACAAACCCAAATGTTTAGCGATTTAAACAAAAAGTCACACTATTAGATCCATGGGTTTCAAACCCATAAACTATGTGGAAATATACCAACAGCCTAAGCATTGGGATATGAATGTTGCTTGTTATAATTGTGGTGAAATTTATATTTAACATTATTTTTGGAAATAGGTTTCCAAAGGTGGGAAGGTCATGGGCTTGATACCATGACCTCCCTATATCAGTTATAGGGAATGATTAAAGTTTTTTTTCTTTATTGGGCCACCTACCATTTCACGATGAGCACCAACAATTGGTATAACCAATAATTTGTTGTGTTATTTGTGATTGGAATACAAATGGTGGAATGTCATGTAGTTTATGAATTTGTCTGACAACAAATTAACTTAAAATGGAGCTCTTGTCCAACTATTAAAATTATGTGCCACTACTCTATCTTATCATTGGACCACATTTTGGGTAGCGTAAAATGGGATCCGACAACATTTATGTACATTTATGTGTGCAATTTGGGGAATGGTTGCAAACCAATGGACCTTGTTTTAAAAATCAGAGTCTACATTATTTGGTATAAAAACTTTCAAATCTATTATAATAATATGCCATTTTTAAAATGGTTATAATGGTGGGGCCATAACCTCTGTAAGCTTGACCCCAGGCTACAGACCTATAACGTTATATACATAAAATATTTTCCATTGCACCACAAGTGGTTGTGGTTATAAAGTTTATAGTTCTTTTAAGCTTGTTTGTCACTCGTAAGTGGAGTTTCAAAGGTCATTTTTGTAGCAATCAAAATCAGCCTATTCGAGGGGGAAACCTACTTTACATTACACAAATGAACAATTCTTGGATGATACAAATGAGAAGAACTCCTTTCTATATATAGGAGTCTAAGAGTTCACAATATAGTCAGAGTCAACATAACAATAATAATGTAAGGGCACAACAATAACAATAGTGGGCTTCTATGGGGCATAATAATAACAATATGGGGACAATGTGGGCACAACAATAACAATAAGGGGTTACAATGACAATAATAATAAGGGAATATACTAGTATTATAGGGACCTAACCTGCCCCTCTCCTTCAAAAAAATGTTGTCCTTAATACTTGAGTAGTTCTAGATGCTTCTGTATAAAATTCTCATCCTCCCATGTGGAATCTTCAGTGGGTAAGTTCTTCCACTTGATGAGATACTATGAAATTGATCGATTTCATAGAAATAAATTTCTTGTTACAGTTACTGCTTGAGGTTCCAATATGGTTTTTCCTTCCTCATCAAGTTTTGGCAATATTTTTGAACTAGGAGCTTATCACCTATAACATTCTTTAAGCATGAAACATGGAAAACTGAGTGCACTCGAGAAGATGCAAGAAGTTCCAATTTGTATGCCATAGTACCAATATTTTGCAACACCTTGTAAAGACCATAGTGCTTTGGTGATAATTTATTTTCCTTCTTAGCTTGCTTGAGGGACATTTGTTTGTATGGTTGTAGTCATAGAAATACACTTTCACCTACATCAAAACTTCTTTTGATGCGATGTTGGTATGCCTGTTGTTTCATTCTATTATGTGTGAAGTCAGGTTATCCTTTAAGAGGTGGCGAACTTTTTGTTGATGCTCGATGTGATATTCCATTGCTTGAACCTTATAATTTTCTCTTAAATATGATTTGATAGATGGTGGATGATATCCATAAAGTGCCATAAATCGGGTCATTTTTGTTGTAGTATGGAAGGATGTGTTATACCACCATTTAGCCATAGGAAACCATTTGACCCATTGTGTCTGTTTGTCATGTACAAAGAAATGAAGATATCCTTCCAAACATTTCTTCAGTATCTCAGTTTGCCCATTTGATTGAGGATGATAAGATGAGCTATGAGCTAATTGAGTACCAAGACAAGAAAATAATTATGTCCAAAAATTTCCAGTCAAAATAGGATCTCTATCATTTACAATAATCTTTGGGTTTTCATGTAGCTTTTGAATTGTTTCCATTAATGTAGTAGCAACTCTATTGGCTTTAAATGGATGAGATAATGCACAAAAGTGTGCATACTTGGTAAGTTTGTCAACTACCACCATGATGACACTCTTTCCTTTGGACTTGGGTAAACTTATGATAAAATCCATTGAAACCTCCTCCCAATGTTGACTTGGAATGGATAAAGGTTGTAATAAACATTGGGTCTTAATTGTCTCAACTTTATTTTGTTGGAAAACCAAACATTCCGCCACAAAATTTTGAATATCAAATTTAAGACCATCCCGAAAAAATTCCTTCTTAACGCTATGGTAAGCTTTTAAACATCTTGAATGCCCTCCTAAGGGACATGTGTGCAATTCTAGAAGAATATTTTGTTTTAGTTGGGAATTCTTATAGATGTATAAGAGATCTTTGTACCATAACAAATAATTTTTCCAGCTAAATGTATCAAAAGTATTTGGATCTTGTTGCAACTTTTGAATGAGTTCCCACGATTCTTTGTCATTATTCCATTCATCCCTTTGCTTCATTTATCCAATCTAGTTGGATAGTCGAAATGGAACAAAGTAATGCTTCCACATCCTCATCCTTTTGTGAGAGTGCATCTACAACAACATTTTGCCTCCCTTTTTTGTAGATGATTTCAAAGTCATAACCTGACATCTTTGTGACCCTTTTTTTCTTCTCTTCTAAAGATAAAATTTTTTCTAAAAATTATTTAAGACTACCATGATCCATTTTTACCTTGAAGTGTCTTCCGATTATGTAAGGTCGTCATTTCTTAAATGCATGTAGTATTGCTAACATTTCCTTCTCATAAATAGCTTTATGTAAATAATTTCCTTTGATTTGATGACTTTCAAAAGTAATGGGTCTTTCTTCTTGCATTAAAACAACACCAATTCCATTTCTCGAGGCATCATATTCCACAATAAAGGTTTTTGTGAAGTCTGGAGTAGCTAAGGCTGGTGCTTGGCACATTACCTCTTTAAGATGTTCAAAGGATTTCATTTCTTCTGGAGTCCAAGAAAATTCATTTTTGTTTAGTAATGTTGTTAGAGGTGTTGATATTCTCCCATAATTCTTAAAAAACTTGTGATAATAACCTGTCAATCCAAGCAATCCTCATATATTCTTTATTGATGTGGGGATTTTCCATTCCTTAATGTCTTTAATTTTGCTAGGATCTACCTTAACACCTTCATGAGATACAATATGGCCCAAATATTCCACCTCTTGTACTCCAAATAAACATTTGGAGGTTTTTACATATAATTGTTTCTCCTCCAATAGTTTGAGCACTCTATCAACATGTTCAACATGATCTTCCAAGACTTGTTGTAGATTAGTATATCATCAAAAAATACTAACACAAATTTTCTAAGGAAGGGTTTGAAAATGGAATTCATCAAACCTTGAAATGTATAAGGTGCATTGGTAAGGCCAAAAGGCATGACCAAAAATTCATAATGACATTCATGAGTTCTAAATGTTGTTTTTGGAAGGTCTTCAATCCTCATTCTAATTTGATGATATTTTAAATGAAGATCCAATTTGGTGAAGTAAATTGATCCATGCAATTCATCCAATAATTCATCAATGACAAGAATGAGAGATTTATCTTTAATAATGAGCTTGTTGAGCCCTATAATTCGGACACATGCGCCATGATCCATCCTTATTGTGCACAAATACTACTGGAGTAGAGAAAGAACTTTCACTAGGTTGAATTATACCAGTCTCTAGCATTTCTACAACCATACGTTCAATTTCACTCTTTTGGGCATAGGGATATATGTACGACCTGATGTTTGGAGGAACACTTCCTAGAATCAAATGAATAGCATGATCATGATCACGAATAGGTGGGAGACCTTTGGGAGTCTCAAACACCTTGGATTGATTGTCCAAGACATTTTGGAGATCTAGAGAAATAGATGATTTTGAAGTGGGAGCCTCTAGTGAAGATAATTGTCCAACTACACCTCATTGCTCCTTCTTTAGAAGCTTTTTCATACCTTTAGAGCTTATTATCTTTCTTTGTTTCCTTGCAATACCCCTTAATTCAACTTCCTTTCCTTTTGCACAAAATTTCATGAAAATTTCTTGAAATTAAAAGCTATTGTACCTAAGGATTGTAGCCATTGGACTCCTAGTACAACATCAGCACCACCCATTTGAATGGAAAGCATTAGGCTATTCAATACATATTCTCCCATGGATAGCGTGATATTATGGCACTTTCCATAGCAATTTATGGTTCCTCCCCTTGCAACCATCACTTGACACTCTGGCGCTGGATATAGGAAGCAATTCAATTCCTTGGCTATCTTACAATGAATAAAATTATGGGTACTTCCTGAATTAATCAACACTAATAGCTTTTTCTTCTTGATATGTCCTTCTATCTTGATAGTTTGAGGAGTGGTAGTTCTAGCCAATGCATTACAAGATATGGTTGGATTCATTTCTTCTTTATATAGGGTTTTCTCCTAGAGTATATCCTCTTCTTTTAACATTTCTTGTTCCTTTGCTTCCTCCCCTTCACAATCTATGTAGAATAATTTATTCTCATCACACTTATGACCTTTAGTGTATTTTCTATCAAAACTGTAACAAAGCCATTTTTCTCTTTTTTCTTCCAATTGTTGTGGTGTCAACCTTTTAGGTTGTGGAAGGCTAGGGGAAAAACCACTTCCATCTTTATAGTTGTAAGTGGTAGGCTTCCTAGTTGCCATAATTTTGCTTTCCATTTTTCTTTCTAACCTGAATGCCTTCTCCTATGAATCAGGTTTCTAAAGGTGAACCTCATGTTGAATATTATCCTTTAAAGTCCCTATGAAGACATCAATCCTATGCTCCTCTAGAATATCTTTTACCCATATGTTCAATTTTTGGAAGTCCTCAATGTGCTCCATCATTGAACCCTTTTGTTTGAGATTTATCAATTGGCTAAAAAAGGTGTTTCATTTTGTATCCTCATAATGTGCTATCATTTCTTCCATAAAAATTGCCCAAGTGACAATCGTTTTACAAGAGCAAAGCCATCGACACCACACAAATTGATTTGGTTCCAAATATAAAGTTGCAATACATACCTTTTGTGTGTTTTGCACCTTATGGAGATCGAAAAATTTCTCCATCTGTAGTATCCATGTTCCAGGATACTTGCCATCAAACTTCCTCATATTGATTTTTGGAACATAGTGGGTCTTCAATCCAACATTAGAGTATATGAAATCATGATTAACATTTCTTTTGTTCTCATCATGAGTTTCCTTTACTACCCTTTCACCATTAGTAACCATTTCCTATAGCAACTTATTCAAATTTATCTTCAATTCTTCCATCTTAGCATCCATTCCATTCATCTTAGTGTCTATGCCATCCATATTAACTTGCATGCCATTTGTATTAGCTTCCATGCCATCACCTTGGCTTTAGTTACCTTTTGTGACAGTGAAACTTGTTGTACTTGGTCTTGTAATTTTGATATATCATGTTGTATTTCTTCCTCTTCTTCACGAGTCATGCTAGAGCTTTTAGGTTTCTTACTAGGTGTTTCCATTTTCTTTCTTCAAGGCATCAATTAATGCTAATAATTCCTTCAAACTAATTTATCAAACCAATCTTATGCAAAATTTTAAAAAAACTACACACCTTTTTTTTCGCTTTGTAAGAGCTCGATATTGAATATGTTGTATCTCTGTAACTGCGAATCTTGAATATCTAAAATTGTGTCCTGTAGTATCCCTTTGAGTCCTCTTTCTAACCCCACAAGTCTGATCAATATTGGATTCTCCAAGGAAGGGTTATGCCAAATCTCCCATGGTGACCTGATTATAGACTAGTTCAGTAGAGTGAACTTGTACGAAGTGACTTGTGTCACTGTTTAGACCTTAGTACCTGAAATTGATATATCGAAAACTATAGGTCGTCCTCTATCTAAAACTTCTTACGAAATTTCAATTTGATGCTCAAAAAAAATGTCATGATAATTTTCCCAAGGTCACTTGTTTGGAATGTAATTCAGGAGTCTGCAAAAATCTTAACTTCCTCAGCTCATATCTCTGAAAATATAGTGAGACAAGCTCTAAAATTTGTATTCGAAGTTTCGAACAATTTTGGCTCAAATGTGTTTTTGTTTTAGCTTCTAAAACATCACAAAAAAAAAGTTATAGCGAAAATTCCACGATGACCTATTTGGAGCAGCAAAACCCTAGAATCCAAAGTTCTAATACCAAATGTTAGGAAACCATCTCACAAAAAGATAGAAAAGATAGATCAATGCCTTAGAATTAATCCTCTTCGAGGGGGAAACCTCCTTTACATTACATAAATGAACAATTCTTAGATGATATGAATGACTAAACCTCCCTTTTATATATAGGATTCTAAGGGGTCACAATATAATCAAGCCAACTTAACAATAATAACATATGGGCACAACAATAACAATAGTGGGTTTTTGTGGGGCACACTAATAACAATATGGGGACAATAGGGGCACAATAATAACAATAAGGGATACAACAACAATAGTAATGTGGGAATCACTAGTATTATAGGGACCTAATACATTTCTTAACGACATGTATCAATGGTCGGTAATCCAATGACTTTTCTTCATGCTCGACATCGACACATTTATTTGCATGATTAGGATTGTACCATCGAGTGTTGTAATGATTGAAGACTATATCATTTTAAAAAATTTCAATAGATCAATTTGTTATAGCAGCAATAAAGATTAAAACCTTGTCATCAACAAAGAGAACATAGAAGAATATCCAAATTCCTTTGTTTACATACTCCATGATCCAACAACATCAGCAGCTATACTCTTTGGCATCCACAACTCATGTACATTGAGAGTAAGTTAAGGTATGTGGTTTTCTAATTTTTAGACATGCAATTCCTTAAAATGCTTAAAATTGTAACTTTGGAAAGTTCCTCACTTCCTTTTTCACATTTCATATCTCTAGTTGGAGGGGGAATTCATGTTCATACCTCATATTCACAATTCGTGATATATATCACATTCGTATTCCATTATCACTTTTCATATGTCATATATGTCATTTATACACATTCCATCCTAACCAGCATACTTTTCCAAACAACTACTATTTCATTATGATTCAAAATGTTACATGTTTTGCAAATGTTGATCATAGAATGAATGGTTGATTAAATGTTTTCAAAGTCTTTCGATGCAACGCAAAAATAAAAAATTATTGTTATACAAGAACCAATACTAATAAAAATTGGTTGCCACACAAGAACCAACCAAAGGAATATGTTGTAATCAAATATATTTCAAAAGGAAATTTTGCAAAAGGAACAAAGCTATCAAATGATTATGCAAAGATGAAAGAATTAACATCAGCCAAGTTCATATAAAAGGAAGACAATTCGAAAGATCAAATCATGATTAAAGTAAATCAATGCAATAGATTGCATGAGGACATGCAATAACTTAAGTTGGGGGGTATGTTGGGCCACCAAATTAACATACATTTTCACTCCATTTTCCTCTTTATCCTCATTTTGTCACCCCATTTCATCACATTATCATTATATTTTCATTACCATATGGTTTCATATTTTCATTTTCCAAAGTTATTTATTTTATGTATTTAAAGTGAATTTATGATTAAAAGTTAGAAAAATAGCATGTATTTGCTTACACCTAAAGGTGGAACCAGTTTGGTGACATGTGTAGGTGATTTGGAAGGTTCAAAGACATTTTTATGTGGCCTCCGAGGCTCAAAGTCGAATTCTCTTGAAAATTTGAAGGAGATTTCGAATAGGGGTCAAGCATATCTCATGGAGAAAAATAATGGATAAAGGAATATGTGTCTCATATCGGTTGTAACCATATTAAGGATTTGTTGATCTAGGAGGGATTAGTGGATCTCCATTAATGAGTTAGTTTTTTATGTTTTTGTATAAATAGGAGTAACTCGTCCATTCCAACGGGAGGACTCTTGGAGCATGTATCTTAACATATGATGGGATAGAATAAAGTTTTCTTTCTACAATTTTAGATATAAATTGTCTTAATGTAGTATATGAGTTTATGGAATAGCTTTTGACATTGTTCTTAAGAGAATTGAGATCACTCTAAAACGATCAAAGAAACAATTTATTTCATTATAGATTTTATTTTCATTTAATTACTTATATGTTTGAAGATTTTTCATTATTAATGAACGAATATTAGTTTAAATCTTATAAACATATGAAAGGACAAAAATGGGTCTAAGTTAGGCTCTCTTCCATTTGATATGAGTAATAATTGAAATTCATTCTCTTTTCTAGTTTCAAGTGATTTTCTGAATTTCTAGTTTTCCAACATTGACATTAATGATGAATGAATTTGTAATGAAGAATAGCAAGGACCTTCTTAGTTTGGAGCCTCTTCTCTTATTTGTTTATGTATCTTACGCTATATTCCATTAGTGGTTTTTTATTTTTGTTCATGAAGTAGTATTCTAGAAGAAGGACACATATGGTTCTCCTAAGTTAGGAGCCACTTCTCCTGCTTATTACATAATGAGTTAGAAATTACTTAGTTAAATTCCGTATTTGTAATATGCACATATAATTAGTTTATAATTAGATTCCCTTCAGTTTCCATAAATTATTTTCTGAAGCTGATCATAGTTGCATTTGAGGTCTCATATATTTTGGCTTTCTTCTAAGTTTTACAGAACCCCCAGGTTGACAATTAAATAATAGGGATTTAACAGACAATCAAATCACCCAACAACCACTCAACCTAGAAATTGCGCAAAACTCACTGTGTTCAGAAATTGCTCAGTTCACGAGCCAGAGAATTGCCCAATCATTCTAAGATCTATGTAATCTTTCCAGGAAATGCATGGTAGTTTTTCCCGAAAAGGAAAAAAATAAAAAAAAATCCATAAAAATTAGGGATCTATCTTTGGCAACCCGAAGGAGGCACTTGAGTTATTTTAGAAACTTCCGCCAAGTGTCACTTTTTCCTTGATTTTAGGCATGGGCATGATAAACCCTAACTTGACCAAATCTATTTAATTGACACTAATAGAGCTCATTTGTACACTTTATCTTGGATCTCTAGCATTCCTGAGGAGATCAATGAGCCTTCAGTGTGCTCGTCATCGCTTTTCCGGGTGAGTTTTTCTTTTCTTGTCTTTTGTCACTTTTTTTGTTCTATTTTGTTGTTTAGCTTGTGTTAGTGTTGTTTCAATTTATTATTTGAACAAATGTTAGCAGTTTAACTTGTTTTAGCTTGTATAATTGTTGTTTCAAGTTTTAGATTGTTTTCCTTGATTGTCACATGTGTTTTCGCATTTTTGCACCAACAGTTGTTGTTACGATGACTCTCTTCACAAATTTTGTTTTCCTTCAGTTTAATTCATTCCTGCACTTGTTTCACATGCATTAATCAAAATTTAGTTTGATATGCATTCAGCATCACATCATCCTTCAGATCTGCTTGATTTTCATATTCCCCTTAGGCAGATTTAGATCCCCTTGCCTATTCAAAAAATGCATTATGCAATCTAGGAGCTCAAGGCCTCTAGCTTGGCTTCTAGAATTGCACAGATCTTGTCCTAGGTTGGCTACATCTGCACAGTGCGCAGTTCCATGAACTAGCCTCCCAAGTTGGCCACTAAGAGTGGGCAATATGCAGTCCCTCTCAGCCTTAGCCTAGACTGAATTGCGCATTGCACAGTTCCAATCACAAAGCTTCCCAAGTGATTGTTGGGAATGCGTATGCGTAGTTCCCATAGTCAGCGAGTGATCTTTATCTACCAAAAGTACACAATCCTTCCCATCATGATCCCAACTTATTTCTTAATATTACCTTGAATTGTATTTGGTTTTTAGGCTAACATTTACTTGCCATGAATGTCCTCTCTATCCCATAGGTATAGTAGTTGTTGATCATCTCTCTAACAATTACAGTTAACATATCATCTAAGAGAGATGCATCAAAGGAAACCACTAAGAGCAATACTGGGGAAGTATTTGAGCATACATCAGATGGTCTATTAGTTTATGCAGATACTCTGTTGGTCATTGAGAAGGGTACATGACTGACGTGGTAGAAAATCAAAGATACTTTCGCTGAGAACTTCAAGGAAGACTTAGAGGACCAACATGTTATATTAGTATCCAATTGTAAGGCTTATGCAAGGTTGCATGTAGGTACCTCGTCTTCCCATGTGCAGACATCATCAAATGGATTTTCTTGCATACATATGAAGATACTATGACATTGAGCAGTGCCAATGGGAAAGAGCTTGCCACATTCAAGATAGAAAAATTTCAGTAGATGTATCACTTTTCCAAGCCAGTGAAGTGAATGGACTCACTTTCTTATGCCACCCATAGCTTTGTGAAGACTACAGATATTGTCAAAAACTGGGTGAAAGAACCGTCAAAGTTTAGACAAGCACCCACTCATGTTACAAGACAAAATACCTCAGGAAGGCTTACGAGATCTTGATCATCTTTTCCTAGAAAATACATGGTCAACAGAACATAAAAACCTTTGCTGAAGGATGGGTAGTTGTACTGGACTAGTTGGTAACTTATGGGAAGTCATTCAACTGGTGAAATTTTTTCACTCATCAGTTGAAGGTTCATGTGATTAATGCTTTGAATCCACCCAAGAATGAGAAAGCAAGGTTTTACATGTTTGCATACTTACTGGATGCAATCTGTGCCTAGCAGCAGTTCCCTAGCATGAGCTAGACATGGACACCAAAAGAGATTGTCATAAACATCTATTGCAAGTTTCCTTATAACTACAATTACTAAGGAGTGATTGGAAGGCTAACTAACCATTTTATCATCCCATTGTACAATCTTATCTTTGAGCAGGATCCCCCTTGCATGTCCCTAGAAGTAATGGAGGCAATAGTGAACATTTCATATTGGTATGCCTCACTAGGTGGCACCTTCATTAGAGTGTTTTGCAAAGAGAAGCCTCTGCATGTCTACCAAGGTATGCCACTGACAAGCTCATAAGGAAATAGGTTTCATATCACCTCGCTACAGTGTTATCAACAAGACTACAAAGGAAGAAGGAAGTGTCATGGCACACTCATCCTTCGTGGATCAGATTATATGAGATTAAGAGCTTGAAAGATGCAGATGTTTAGGCTAAGGTGATAATGAAATTTGAGTTTGGCACTAGAGACTTTAATCTATATGATCCCCACGATATTTGCAAGGACCACTATGTGAGAGTGTACTTTCCATGGATCTATGGGGGATGTCATTGGCAAGAGGATGACCCTTGAAGGTATTGTTACAATGCCTCCAAACTCCATGAGCTCGTCTAGATGGCAAGAGCTTGGAAGGATTCTCTGCAGACAACAACAGATCTGGAAGCAACAAAAACAACAATAATAGGCAGTAATCTAGTGCGGGATAGAAAAGCTACAAGATTAAGGGAGATCCTATCTTGGATAAGGAAGTTTTGGCAACGGAAGGAAAGAGGGAGCAATGAATGAAGAGAGAAGAGCGAAAGAAGAGAGAAAAGTACAGGCTGCAAGAAGCATAACTGAAGATATAGGAGATGGAGAAAAAGATGAAGGAATAATGGTAGATGAGGATGAGAGAAAGAGAAGAGAGGAAGAAACAAGAAGAAGAACAAAGGCAAGGTAGGATGACAGAGAAAACAACATCGATATAGATTGATGAGCTGGAACAATGAGCAACTAAGGAAGAAGGTGAACAGATGCAGGATCGAGAACTTTCTCAAAACATTTAGCAATTGATTGAAGTGACTAACACATCACCTACATCCATGAAGGAAAGGGTGATAGTGCTAGACACCAGGAAGCATCCAACTACCCTTACCAAAGCCAGCTTGGCCTATGAAAGAGAAACAAGATCAAATGTTAAGTACTTGATGGTCAAGAATGAACATCTAACAAAGAACTTGTAGGCTGCTAGGGAAGAGGCAGAACAACTTCGAGCATCAACACAGAATGCAGTTTCCGCAATGGGGGAGATGAGGAAAGTGATACTCACTGAAGTATCGACACTTGAGGGTACCATGTAGAAGCTTTATGATGGATTTGTCACCATGCATAAAGAAGTTGTCCATGTGCATGACCTACAATAGAAAAGAAAAGAGTTTGTTCAAGCTCTCTCATGTTGCCATCGCCCATGTACAAGAGTTGAAAATGTGGTACAAAGAGGCCCCACTTGACTTAGTAAAGAATATGAAGCCTTAGGCAGAGCTGGAGAAGGAAAGGGTCCAGATGTTGATCGAGAACTATGAGAAACTTACCCCATTCATCAACAACATACATGCCTCATATGTGCATTGTACAATAGTTTGGATATCATGGTGAGAAAGCACAAGATGCCATCAGTCAATTTCATCACCTATGCTAAACCCAAGAACCAAGTTTATCTAGAGATCAATGAGTACATGGAGGATCTAAGTTGAGAGGCCACCACGAAAGACTTGGAGCTAAATGCACACAACATGCAAAAGTACATTGGTGGCCCTATCAAGTTCAACACCATTATGCAAATGCTTCACAACAAGTTGGATATAGGTTCCAAGACCATATACCCAGATGACATGTAGGTAAGAGTCCACTTTCAGAAAGACACCATCAAACAATTTGGGGACGCCATCATACAGTACCAAGCTTGGCATTAATATGTCACTCAAAAGCACCAAGTGGAGGTTGTCGAGTTGGTATTTTCCCAAATTTCAGAATCATAGTGTTTTGCCTTGTTAGGCTGTCTCTAGCCTATTCTGTCTCACATGGGCACACATGGAAAATGTAATATTGTTTGTAAATATGTTGTAAGTGAAATTCCAAGTGTCATTCATGGAATGTGAAATGTCATCATGTTATGTAATGAGTTACTTGTTAATAAGTTGAAGAGCCATGAGGGTAGTGAAAGAGTCATAAGGGGGAATGTCAAGGGTCACCCCACCCTTTTTTATAAATAAAACCTCATAACCCATAGAACAAGTTTTTGGGAGCCAACATTTTGGTTAGGCTTAGGCTTAGAAAAGGCACACGAGTCTTGTGAAGAGCCTTAGCTTCTCCATAGTGTAGAGAAAGTATACATCTTTGGAGGAGTAGGTGTTTTTAACTGTAATTTTACACTATTGGGGGTAGAAGTTTTCAATGGTGTATGTATGGATGGAAATTTCACTTATAATAATAATATATGGTCCAATACACTTTCATGCATATGTTGTCAATTTAGTTGGATTATTCTAGTTCCTTTAGCAATGTACATTATTTAACTTACACATATGGTTATGAACTACTTTGCATGAATTTGTACAAATCCTATTGAATGTGTGTTGTTGGATTAAATAATCACTTTAATTTTTGGATTACTCTTCATTTTATCTTGTGATGTCATTAAACTCATGTGCTCCTTTCAAGCTGTGTACTATTACAACATTCTAAGGGGCACAATTCCTTTTCCCCTCTGTGCGTTAGAACCTTCATGCATCACACTTGACTCTCTGGAAGGTCACACACTTGCTCTCACCCAAAATTATCATACTTATCTCTACAACCTACCACGGTCAACGCATTACACTACCACCCATTGCTGGGACTCCTACTCCAAACGGTTTGAGTTCTAGTTGGGACTTCATATCGAGAGATGTGGGTGGGCCCAACACCATCAACAAAATGTAATAATATGAATCAAAGGGCTTCATCTATAGTCTAGGAACAACATATTTACATATTCAAATCCTATATTTTATATTCAATTGGAGAGGGATTGATTCCTTATCATCCAAATAACCATTCCATGCTACATTGTTATTTAAGGAGGCACTAGCACTTAAACAACCTACTATGCTATTATTGTTTACTATGGTAGAGATAACATTTATGTAAAAAGGATCATTCCCAAATTTATTAAGCATTAAACTTATCAATCATTTCTCTTCACTTGATACATCATTACAAGCATTAAAGATACTCTACTTCCCTAACTTGTAGGGTTGAATAACCTATCAAAATTCAAAATATATGAATTAAATAAACAAAAATGTTACAATCCTTTTTAACTTTTTATTGAGGTAGGCCACTTAAAACTCCCATATACATGCTACACTATATTGTCACATTCACTAGGTTTTTATCATTCATTTTGTTGCTAGGAAATATACTATCATCTTTAAAATATTTTATCTTCATGAATGACCCTTCATATTCATGTGCTTTTTCTTCCTTATTCAACTTTGTCATCAATAAACACTTTCGTTTGGACCATATCAACACATATTTATAAATCAATGATAAATTATTTTTTTAACCCTAAATAAGGTATATCTTCGTCATGATGGTTATGATATTTCTCTTCAACACTATTACCAACAAATTCCTTTGTTTTATTGTCAAGTTCAACTATAACTTCAATTTTTATGCTTTCTTTACAATATAATGAATCTATACATGCAACCTTTGTATTTTCTTTTTAATGTTATGTTTTTGTCAATGAATAAATATGAACACCTATTCTCTTATTCTTCAATGATTTTTAAAACAACCCAAAAAAATGGCATGCCTTAGGAGAAGTGGGAACCTTCCCAAAGGTCCTCTATAACGAATTTTTCAAATGATTATCACTTCTTTAGTTCAGTTTCTTCTTTGAGAGAATCCTTCCCATATCCACTATTATATTTATTTTGTAATCTCCAATTCATTGTTATGGTGATCCTCATAGAAATCATTCAATATAATGATAGGTGTTTTTTTTTTTTTTGTAGCTTCACTAAAAGTATTTTAATATGGAGTTTAAACCACCTTTGCATGAGAACCTATATCCCACAATAACGCACAGATATTATCAAGACATATTTTTTATCCCTTCTTCCATGATTTCCTTTTACTAAGATATCCAATTCTTATGGTATGATCCCAATAATTCCAAGTCATCTATGAGATTTACTAAAGAACATATCACCTTGAACCATAATTATACAATGTACATAATTGAAAATTATTACAAAATTCTTACCAAACATGGAAATAACAACGGCATAAGGATCCCCTTCATTATTAGCCCAATATAAATTATCATCTTACAATTTTTTTTTTATATAAATATTTTACATTAATATTTTCAACAACTTCAAATATTTAAGGTATTATTAGTATCAAAACATTTCCTCCCATGTTGAGTAAAAAATCCTTTCTCCTATTACTCGTAGATCAATCAAATACAGTGTTAGTATCACATGAGCCTACCAACTCATAAGAAAAACAAATACAAATTCCTACCAAGATGTCCACTAAAATAGTGGTTTCATTGTAAAAATTAGAGTTGACTATTATTTTGTTAGATGTGTCCTTTAAATATAGAATAGTACATATTTCATGAGTAAATCACGTGCATAATAGTTGCATTTTAGCATTCTTTTTCTATATATGTCGGATACCAACCGCTTAAATATTGGTAACCTTTAAGACATCCATTGAATATGAAATTGGTTCCAACATAGAGAGTAGATTAGAAGGGAAACCTAGGGATTAGGAAGAACTAGAGGGAGTTTAATAAGGACCTAAAAATGATCATCTTAGTTCAAATGCCGTTAACCATTCACAATCCTTATTCAAGTTTCAAGTGTCGTCCTTCATTAAAATATATCAATTTAGTATTGATGCTTTCAAGTTAAATCATTTGTTGTAGTAGATACAAGTATATTTTAGTGTTCACCATATATATGAAAAATAGAAAATCGAATTTTCTAGAGTAAAATTATAGGGTCATTCCCTAAGTTAGGGGAAATCCACACACAAACCCGGAGGTTAGGGGATATCCTCTAATGGCTAAGTGGGAGGATTTCAACGATCTCATCAATTTTGAGTTTGACCCTCTTAGGTATGGATACGAGCAATGCATCTGATGTCATTACTTTAGGTAGAGACAGGGATATTGTGTATAGGAGTATGCCATGAAATTTTAAAATATTTCCATAAAGCTGGATATGCCTCGAAAGAACCAAAAAATACTCCTAATGTATCTTAGGGGATCTACATAGCCATCAACAGAAGAAATTGATGTTGTTGAAACCATAACAGTGGATGAGGTATGCATAGAAGAAAAATATATATAGAACATAATCTAGAAGAAAGGGAAATCAAGTGAGTCAAACCAAAAGGAGCACTATGAAGCTTCTGAGGAAAGGAGGAATATCGGGAAGGGGGGAAGTAAAAAATAGGAATATACATAGCACAAAGATGGAAATATTTCAATAACCACTAAAGCTACCATAACATCAATGGTCACATAAAGGAGAAATGGTAGAGGAAGGATCTAGAGATCATATTTAAGAACTTAAAGAAATATCCTAAGAACAAAAATATCATGGCCACCAATGTACGTAACCAGTTGGAAAGAAACCAAAGCATGGATGAGAAGATTGTCTATAAATTAGTGCACAAAGGGGTGAATCTAATTATCCATGAAAATAGAAGGAGAAATAAATGACCACACACTTCCATATAAGGAAAGAGCTCAAGAAGATAAAATTTGATGCTGTTTTCAACTCAAGATCATAGAAAAATACCATAACTTCATATTTATCATGAAAATGGGACTATATACTAATGTGCATACTTTCCCATATCCATTAGGATTTATTAACAAAGAGGTAGATATAAATTTAAACATATAGTGGAGAATCACATTTGATAGTAATGTGACTTTATTAATGAATTAGAATTAGAGCAGTTGTACTAGATGTATGTGATGTTGTGTTTGGGAGTCCCTGTATGTACATGTAGGATGTGATCGTAATGTGGAGAGAAAACTAATGCCACCTCATCAAGTATTAAAAATGCTTCATCCTTACTACACATAAGGGAAATTCAAATATCTTGTTGGTAAATTACAAATAGGGAATAAAGTTGATTAGTTCTAGCAAGAAATATGGTTTGTTACGTTTAATAGAAAACATGTCTACAAAATAGTGTATTATATCTAAGTAATTATTGGATGAGTGTATTAAGAAGTAGGAATAAAAAAATTGAGAGTCGCTACAAGCATAAAGGATTGTGTTTCACAAGTATAAAAGGCTACCATCCAAGAGGGTAGTGGAGGGTGAGATGCAGATGCTTAGTAATCTCCATGGTTAGGAGTTCCACTGAGGCACAACACCTGAGTAACTCCATAACGTCATTTTTAATAGAATTAGCCTAAGTCCATGCAATATGAACAAGTGGAAAGAGTTTCTAATCAATTAAGGGTAAGAAGGGAGCCTTGGAGGAGTAGAGATAACATCCTTTGGTAGTAGAGATAGGTGCAAGTGGGTATGCTATGGAAGTAGTCTTGATGTAGGGAGAAGGGCCTGCATTCCACTATTTTGAAGTATTTCATGAGAAATTTCTTAACTACCCTAATTATGATAAGGACCTCTATGCCCTATTGTAATTTGTGACAATATGGAAACAATACCTATTGGGAAAGGAGACAACAATCCATAATAATCATCGTCTATGAAAACACACGTGTAGGATGAAAATAATCCCTAATAGGTCAGACATTACAAGTGTATGGGGTTTCTATGGAAGTTTTATTTAGTGATTAAGTATAAAATACCTAGAAAAAACAAGTTGGCTAACATGTTTTCAAGGCAACCCACAACAAACATCATAGCTTTGGAACTTTTATTCATATGGAACCAATTACCGTCCCACTAGGAGATTTATTCTTTGGAATGTTCCTACAAGGTAGATACAACTATAGAAAGAAATCGAAGAGAATTTAGATGTTTCTTTGTGAAGAACATTGTAATTATAGAGCTACGCATTAGAGGTTCCCTACTCAAAGATGCAAGAAAACATTTCTTGAATTAGAAAAGGTATAAAATTTTGTGGTATTCTAATCCTTTTAATACCTTTTTTGGTTGTAAAATTTCTTCTTATCAATCAATAAAAGTAAACTTTAATTTTTTCTTATCATGTTCCAATTTACTAATACATAGCACCGTCATAGTGGTATACCTAAAACCTAGTAAGGAGAATGAGACAAAAGTATGATAAATTGGAGTACGAAATGTTGATATTCAAGAATGGACATGGAGAACTATAGGTTAACCAAAAGAAAATGTTGGTGTAGATCATGGTAGTTACAAAAGTAGGAGACTAGGAAAGGTGGGATGAACATTATGTTGAATATGAAATAAAAATCTCTTAAGTATGACGATAAATTATGTCATTGGAGTTGTATTAGGAAGATTCATAATTATTGGAAGAGGCTATATATTGTTAACCTAAATATTATAGAGGGTTTACGTACACCATGGTATTGGTCATGGGTGGATGAGCCATAATAAATATTGCATATCACCAAGGAATAAGTAAATTAGTAGTAGTAATAACTCATGGGTAAGGTATTTCCCTTTGTAGAAGTGGGCAATGTTGCAAGGGAAACCTTACATTATCGTACGGGGGGAGTTATGAAATCATTTATCACTATATAGAATTCGATGGGATTGTTGGCATAGAAGAATAGATGTATCTTGGAGCTATGAGGAAGAATCAAATGAATGAGTGTCAAATACCTAACCCATGAAAACCCTTTGAATCGATACATAAATTTTAAAGAAGTTCAAGTTGAGGATGTGATATTAGACACACTCCATGTGACATAATTGAAAGTGGAGAAGACCTTGTAGGCATTTTATCTTTAATTGTTGTATTGATATTTGGACCCTCAATAGGTGAATTCATTTTCAAATTAAAAGTAGCAAGCGTTGTATTGGAAGGAACACACAAAATAAAATAGTGAGGAGGCATATGCATTGATTAATGATTCCTCTATCATTTTAGGCAAGTAGAATGTGTAGCTAGCAATGTTTGATGAATTTTGCATCGATGCCTTAAATATTTCCCCCTTGAGAAATAGAAGAATATAAGGGTTTACTTGAGGGTGAGTCAATTGTATGGTTATTTCATATTTTCCCTTTCATTTTTTTAAATGTTGAAGAACGACATATTGATAATACATAGTGCTAGAGCATGACATTAACACATGGAACATAGAAAATTTATAGAAGTTGACATCCAATGGCCACTGGTTGATGAATATGATCAATGAGATGACATATTTAATGGAATGATATTCATCCTCACCTTATTTCCTAACCAAATTTTCATGGTAAACCATAAAAAATGTTATTTTGAAAAACCCTTTAATTCTATGGTAAAGGGGATAATTAGGTAGCCTATTTGTGCTAAAGACGTTGGTGGGTTTATCACAACTTGAGTTTCTATCTTATTAGTCTATCATTTTTATTTCTTATGATAATATATTCTTTCTAAATATGTTCATTGAGTTACCATGGAACTCTATTGTAATTTGATGGAAGACATGGCTATAGTAATGTTTTGGGCTACTTTACAAATATGATTGTTATTTTCCTTATGCATTTCTAATGAAGTTGCTTTAATTTTATGATTTCTTAAACATTTTGGTTATGTTATTGTTTAGATTATGAAAATGATGTACTTTCTAATTTATTCTACTTAGCATATATTCTACAAGGGTAGAGTGAATGTATACTAGGTTAATTGTATCTATAATGTTTTGAAAAATATTCATGTCAGCCATATTTATAAAGTATTGACCATGATTTGGTTGATTCATTCTTCACTTGAATAAGATTATAAATGATAACACATATAGACTACAACAATAATTTTTTTAGTTCCTTATAAGAACCTTGGTTTGCATTTGTTTCAAAAAAAGAATAATAGAAATAATGATTGGATATAATAGGTTGTCAAATCAATTAGAGGTGTAAATATTTATTTCTGGCCACAACACCTCCTTACTCGAAGAAGTAATTCATGAAGCCCCAAATATGTTATCTACTTCCTTCTATTAGACATGATGATTGATGTGAATTAAGGATTCCATAAGAGGATTCTAAGTTGTCGCATTATATTCACAAATTCCAAGTAAAATGGGAAATGCAATGTGCATATTTTAAATTTGGATAGATTATTAAGGGGAATATTGAAAATGCTTCATATTTTTTATGATTCAAATAGTAGATATCATGAGATATGTTAACTCAATCTCTCCCAGTTGTAGAGATATTTAGGGAACCTTTGATAGTGTGTTCGGTCATGATAATATTTGTTCAAAATATCTTATACCATTTATACACACAATATATTCAATTCATCATTCAACATAGACTGGACAAATGAAAATGCCATTATGGATGGAAAAAATCGATGTTAACCTTGAATGACAATTACAGTCTCTTAAGGGGAACTTCCTATTGATGATATGGAGGTAAATCACTAGCCCAGATATGCCATTCCAAATATATTATTTTCAAAGGATGGACATTTTCTCACCCATGGAATCACCAATGGTGTTCTAAAGATAGCCTAGAGATCACCAATAGTGAGGTGGAGGATCATTTGGGTTCGATCTCCAAAGCTTTACACACTTTTTTAGATTTATTGTTCTCATAGTGCCAAATCCTTTGTAATTTAGAGTAACTAATGCATCTATAACATAAATAACATTTTAAAAGGAATAAAGTCATGTTTAGTGAAGTGAAGAAAAAAAAGATGCAATATTAATTTTTTTAATGAAATAAAATTAAAATTCAAATATATTTTAATTAAATATATTTCTTAGAAAATTATTTTGATGAATAAAAATCAACAGAGAAATATGGTTTAAGGTATAAATATTAATCAATGAATTTTCTCACATTTTATTTCTATACTCTGAAAGTAAAAGTCCTCCAAAACCACCATGGAAAAAAAATTAAAAGTATTACAAATGTATTATATTATATTCCCTTAAAAGTATATAATATACCTATCAAGTAGTTTTTTTTGTTTTTTTTTTTCAATCATTAAATTAAAAACTTATGTCACACAATCTCTTAACAAATAACTTTATTTCTCCTCAAAATATAAAACATTATATTATTATATATATATATATATATAGAGAGAGAGAGAGAGAGAGAGAGAGAGATAATTCATGAGGGTTCAAGTGCGATCAGGGTGATATGAAGTGGTACACAAAACAAGGAGATTGAAGGTTCAAATTCCTTTATTTTGAGCCAAAAAAAAATGAAAAGTTCATAATCATATATATAAAAACTCAAAAAATTGAATCAATATCACCCACTCTTTACTAGATAAGCAAGTTTGGTTCATAAGCTACATTGATTAATTTTTGCAACGAAAGTGTACTAATTGACTATACATGTAAGTCGGATATATAAACATGGATCTTCCTGACCGAAAATGTTATTGCATATATGTTTTTTCTCACAAATATATCCTTTTGAAACCTAATGTGTTTATAAGAATTCAGAAAATTAAAGTGGAGTGAACAACCCTTCACATTACTCAGTAACATCTGAATATATTACATAGGAGACAAATGAACATCCAACAATATATAAATAAATTAAAACTCAACGTGCCCTCCTCATCTTAATTATTACAATTATTGGCACTTACAATTGTGAGGTGCACCCTATTAAATTTAAATATAGCTTTTCTCAATGGTTTTGTAAAAATGTGTGCCAGATGATTTTTTGATCCACATAAATTAAGAAATATATCTCTATTATTGAAAAATTCTCGAATGAAGTGAAAGAGTGGTCAATATGTTTTCTATTTTTGTGAAACACA
This sequence comes from Pinus taeda, assembly GCA_000404065.3. Classification (NCBI taxonomy): domain Eukaryota; kingdom Viridiplantae; phylum Streptophyta; class Pinopsida; order Pinales; family Pinaceae; genus Pinus; species Pinus taeda. The sequence goes on from APFE030086129.1 coordinate 58,439, forward strand.
TAATTCTTGGATAAGGAAATGGTTGAGGTGCTATCACATAAAATAGAAGTTGAATCCTTTTGAACATGTGAAAGATGAGTGAATAGCCTTACCAACCATACTAGACAAGATACAGAAATTGCAACTACATACTCTGCCTCTTTACAATATATTGCAACAATGGGTTGTTTCACTATAAGAATTTTCCTTCTAGGAGTGACTATAACAAAGGTTTTTAGTGTTATAAAATTGGCAAAAATTATCCAAAAAACCTCCACTAAAACATTTATTTTTGGTCGCAGATGTTTCAATGTATATGATAATGAAAATTGATCACAAATAAAAAATATGGGAAGATGGAGGTTTTAACAACTATTTTCTTGGCGGCGCACTTAGTAGAAAAATCACACTGGTGCACTAATAATATAGAAGCACCAGTGTTGTAAGTTTAAATAAAATCATGAATACTAGAAACAAATGTATGGAGCATTGATACATTAAATTTATAAAATCATTATTGCTTTAATAATAAAAATACACCGTCACATACAATCTATGATACCACGTGCCAGGGCATTGAATGAAAACAACATCAGTTCCTGAAAAGTATAATTCCCTAGTGCTTATGTCTTCCAAAAATTCTCCGGGAGTACTTTTCAAGAAGGGCACTGGGGAAATTAAAAAAATCTTGCACCCCTGGTGCTTTTATCTTCTCCAACGCAACAGGTAGTTATGCGTAACATTGCACTAATGCTGATGAGTTGTATAAATAACATTGGCACTTCAAAACTATAATGACTTGGTGCTTATGTGTTTGAAAATTCTCTAGTGATATACGTTTCACAAAAGCCACCAGGGAAGGAAAAAAAATCTTGTTGTACCAATGCTTTTACGTAATATAATTCACAAATGCATTAAAGGTAAAGATGCACAGATGCGTTAATGGTGAATCACACCAGTGCATGAAATTTATATATTCTTGGTAAGTATTTATTTTAAAAATGCATTGGGATACCTTTTTTATTATTATAAATATCATTGTTGAAAAACTCGTGTTGAGAGAAGTGTGCATTAATATAAGATGTCTGAGTATCGATTTTCTCTGTTTTAGAAACATAAACATGTGACAATGCAATTATTTTCATTTTTTAAAATTTGTTATTCGTAAAAGAACTGACATATATCTTATAACAATATTCATTCAAATTAAATTTTTATTAATGCATTTGTATATGATGTTTGAATTATTTTTTTTTATCATCAGTTTTCGCATCACTTCATTATAATATTTAATCATCCATATATTTAATCAGTTGTGTAACATTTCACCACGACATTGGAAAACACAATAGAATAAATTAAAATGTATTTTATTATAGATGAATAAGAGGATCCTTGCCATACAAAATGGGATAGTTATTGGTAATCCCTTTTCTTTATATTGACACACGATGTCCATTACATAAACAAAATGCCTGATTCTCGTAGACAGTTATTTCAAAACGTACAACAACTTCCATTGATATCTAAATAGATCATTACGTTTCACTAGAACTATTTTTAGTGCTTGAGCTACTTCCATGACTTAGGTTATTTGGACGAATTTTTTGTTGATTGCATTGATCGTTTTCCTCCTCTTCAAGTTCCATATCCAAATATAAAAATAAAGTGTAATGAGTGTATCTACATTGGTGAGAATAATTAAAACTGAAATAAATAATATAAATCAATGTAAATCGACTAACATTGTATCATAGCAAGAAGTGAGCCTTGAATTGTACACATTCCTTCAAAAATAAATCTCATGTTTGTTTTAACAAGTTTTCTATTGGTGTAGTTCCATACTTTGTTTCCTGCAAGTTTTATACCCCATAATAAATAATATATTTAATATAAAGGATATTGTTGAGAATAATGAAAATTGAAATAAATAATATACATCAATGTAAATCGAGTAGTAATTTACCATAGAAAGAAGTGAGTCCTAAATTGTACACATTCCTTCAAAACCAAATCTCATGCCTTTTTTTAACAACTCTTCTATTAATGTAGTTCCATACTTTGTTTCCTATAAGTTTTATACCCCATAATAAAACATAGATTTAATATAAAGTATTTTTTTTATTCTACTAATTATAAACTCAATGAAGTAAAACAACATAGGTAATTACAAATTTCACAATTAATTTTTGATATGCCAACATATACTCACAACACATATTTAACCCAATGTCAATCAATCATTCTAATGACTCTTCTTTTCATACTATAACCTATTTGAAGATATTTAAGGATGGTTACTGTAAAGCAACTTAAAATAGAAAAAAATGAAATCTTAACTTCTTATAAGGAAATATTAACAATTACTCACAAACTTTGATATCAACCATTTTCTTCCTTGTCGTCCTATTTTATGTGTTGAATGAATTCCATTTTCTTTTGTTTTATGGAAGAAAATACTTGGAAATTAATATTTAATGTTGAATTATTTGTTTAAAAAATAAAAAATTATATACATTTGAAGCACGTTGTTGTTGAGATGGATCCCCCTATGATACAATCATGTCCATTTTTTTGACCATCTCCTTGACATACACTTTTTTGGACATTCCTACTAGAATGTTTCAAATATTTGCTAGTTGATCTTTTGGGATTTTCATAATCTTCCTAAAAAAGTAATAAAATATTTTTATATTGATGTATGAAAACTAAATATAGCAAAATTGATATTAATAAATCAATGTTGTGTAATAATATATACATATAATTCTAGAAAATAATTTTAGTTAAGAATATTAATTTCGAATGATTCTTTTATGTTGTTGTATGTTTTTTTCCACTATAAGTCTCATAGGTCTCATTGACCAGTGCTCTAGAAACACTTCATGTAGTTTAAATATAACTTGGTTCTTGGAATCTTCAGATTGATTTATGCATTTTAAGTGAAAAGTACATGTTTTAGTTCATTCTACTATACCCCTCATTGTTTTGTAAAAGTTTCCCCCCTTTCATTAACCTCCAACACAACTCCAGATGATTTAAAGACCAATTCATTGTCATTTACATGTTCTATAATTTTTTTTCCTTGGAATGACATTCTTTTTCTTCATTGTTGGTCCCTACAGAACATTAAACATATGTTAATTAATAGCTTGTTGGAAGCATGTTATTTAATATACTTAAGTATATTATTAATGAAATTTAGAAAAAAACTCACATTGAATAGTATTTTTTCATTTACCTAATTCATCCTTCTGTAATTTTTCTATAATGCTTTCATGCTCTTCTGCACTTAGACTAGAAGGAATATTACTGGGATTCCTAATTTTGTGGCTCTACATCAAACACACTAACCAATACATATTAGTTAAACTTACATATATTTCAAACATATTAATTTTGTAAATAATTTACAAATAACTTACCTTTTCTACGATTTTGGATGTGTTATCACTATGTCGATCAATATTTTTGTTACTTGACAACTGCTTAGACATTTTTTTATCAATTTACACATGTATCATTCAATACATATGCCATTAAATATATTGTATAATTAAATAACATATTTTTCAGCCAAAAAAAAAGTTTGGCAGTAGATGCAGTTAATAGTTATGTGCATAAATGCCTCAATGCATTTAATTTATTAAATTCACTAGGGCATTTTTTATTCAGCACTAAAAGTGATTTTTTTTTAAAGAACTTTAAATTATGACACTGCAATATGTAATGATAAAATCATTGTCATTATAGTTCGTAAAAAATGAAAACATGAAAAATTAAACCCAAGTTTTTTTTACGTAACAACACTATTTGGAAGAGGTGCACCGATATCTTATATTAGACAAGGAACACTAATAAACATAAGTTTTTTAAAAAAATAGCAAGGGCTGACAAGTTTTAGATGTGATTCAATAAGTGGTCCCTTGCTTTACATGTCAAATGCCTTATATATAAAAACACAAACCCGTTATATCTAAAATATCTAAAATGAAAAATCTGTATAAAGTGGTTGAGGGAGTTAAACCGTAAGGTGAAATTTTGTAGTCACATTAGAAGGAAGATGCAAGGGTTCAAGGTAAGTATTGAATTTTTTTGTTTCTTCTTGAATTTTAATTAAATCTAAATAAAAGAAGAGTTTGTAAAAAAAATTATTAGTAAATTCAATAGTACAAAAATTAATATGAAGAGTTTTTTATTTTTATTTTTTTGTGAATTTTAATTAAATATAACAGAAAATGTAAAAAAAATTATTAGTAAAATCAATAGTAAAATTTAAAATTTTTACTATGGATGGTTTTGAGTGAATCACCATACCATTCAAATTTCTATCTTCTAAATAATTTTGTTATTCCAAAGTATTCTGCTACTCCATATTGCTCCCAGTATGTCTCTCCTACAAATCTCTCCCTTGAATTTTTGGGAAAAATAATGAAATAATGAATAGATTCTTACTATTTATAAGACTTTATGAAATTAGATTTTAAAAAATAAATTACCATTCATTTTTCAATTTGAAAAAAGTAAAATCACATTTTTTTTCCTCATCTTTTTGCAACATCAATGTGTTTCATATTAAAAAGAATAGTTGAGTTTAATAGTAACATGCACAAATTGGTATATGAGGAGGATCTTGGACAACGCTTCATTGCTGCTTAGGGTTTCTGGTCAACTCTGCAGTAACTGAGCCTCTCTGCACAACACCAGACAACAACAACTCAACATCTCTGGCAACAACATTACTCAGCAATTAGACCCATTGCTATGGATCCCCTTTCGGGGGGGACTCAGAGCCTCCCCCCAGTGATAGCATTGAGACTCAGATTCACAATTGGACTGAAAGGGCTGCTAATACGGTTCAACTTGACAACACTACAAAGCAGACTAACCTAGTAGAGAACAAGAAGCAAAAATCAGCACAGGATACGAAGGCAAAGCCTCAAACTCAGTAGTAAGACCATCGTACATTGAACAGAGAGATCCCCAAAGCGACCTTTGCCACTTGCAAACCTATTGCAGCAGAGTGACCCAAGATAGAAGTACCTAGTCACTAGATCAATAACCAAATCCAATTTACGAAGGACCACACTCTCATAGGGAAATTTATCAGATTCTGGCTGACAGAGAAAGCCCTGTAGGGATGGATTGCGGCCAAATGGAAGCCTAAAGGACATGTCACCCTACAGCTCAAACCCAAAGGCTTCTTTATGACTATATTCAATTGCATAGAATACCATAACAGAGTCCTAGATGGCGGCTCCTACTTATTCAACTCCGCGGGCCTGTATCTTAGAGACTGGATCGAAATTTTCAATCCGGACAAAGAGAATTTCAATTGGGCATCAGTCTAGATCTGTTTGTATTCCCTTCCATTGGAGTACTGGGATGAAGCATCGCTAAAAGACATTGGAAATTCTAGGCAACTTCATAAAGATAGCCGCATAAATGAAACTAAGAAGGTATACCTCTTATGCTCGCATCTGTGTCTACATGCATCTAAACAAGGTACTCCCCGACTCAGTAAGTCTATATCATGATGATTTTGAATGGATTTAGACTATAGATTATGAACATGTTCCATTTAGATGCAGAAAATTTCATGCACATGGTCATCCTTTCCATGACTGCCCCCTAATGCAACCACCAAAACCAATACCACCTTAGAAAAACCTAATTTGGAAGGATTTAGAAAATTAAATACCCAGAAAAATCACCACAAAAACCCTACGTCAGGCTCCAGAAATCCCACAGCCATCTCCTCCATACCCTCCAACAGCAACAACTTTGATATCTTAGCACAACGAACATTGAATGACTCTGAACCCCCTAACCAAACCAATGATATACCTAAGTCATCTTCGGTAATCCAACCCTCACACACAAGTAAAGCCCTGAAGCCACCTCATGCCCTAGTAAGCCCAACATCCAATCCCACTAAGGAAACCCAATGGAGGTCTAATGGAATGGAAATTGATAAATTTCTCCAAGAACCAATCCATTCAAATGACTTAGTAGCGGGAAGTAATGAGCCCAAACATATGGAAGAGAAGCCTGAAAGTATTGACATTGGGGATATGGATATATTTGGCCTTGAGCAAGCATGCAGGAGGAAAGAGTTTGATAAAATCCCAGATAGATAGTTAGAAAGTTTGGAGGTAATCCTTTCTAGAGCACATCAGCAGCCAAATTTAGGGATCCAACCGGGTAGTCAATGGGATGGGAAAAACCTTCTCAAATATACCAAGAAATGAGGAAGAAAGACAGATCTGCAAAGAACCATCATCATTGGGGAAATGTTGGTGGAGTCAGAAAGATATTCCAAGTTAACGAAGTATTACAGGTCGCTACCCAATATCGAACCATGAAGCCCACATCATGGAATTTAAGAGGGTTAAATAGCCCTATGAAGTACAGAATGATCAGAAACATAATATAACAGGAGAAACCTCAAATTTTCTTCACGCAAGAAACAAAATGTAGTAGTAATACACTTTGCACTATTCGCTCAAAAGCTTGGCCAGGAAGCCATTCAGTAGTAGTGGATGCCTCGGGAGCTTCAAGGGGACTTTCAATAACATGGGATACATAGGCTATTTCACTCAATGATTTTCATGCGACTCATAATTTCATACAAGCTACTTTTCATATTATTGGGACCAATACTCATGAACATCTCACCGACGTCTATTTCCATCAGGATGCCATGAACAAATTGGCATTGCTAAACACAATTGCAATGCTCAACTCTACCAGACTAGATCCTCTTTGGATTACAGGTGGAAACTTTAATATGATTACTAAACTTGAGGAAAAGAATGGAGGTCGAGTCAAATTACACATGGAAAGCAGCCACTTCAAGGATTTTATACAAATAACTAGCTCATTGATCTACCCTTTAACAATGGAATGTACACCTAGAATAATAAAAGATCAGGCTCGTAGAAAATAGCCTCACGGTTGGATCGTTTCTTGTTATCTGACAATGCCATTCATTTAGGAGGAGACTTCACTGCCACAATCCTGCCTCTTTCCAGGTCAGGTCATTGGCCCATATCTCTTCAATGGCAAAGACCTGGCAACTCCACAAGGAGACCCTTCCGTTTTGAAGTATTTTGGCTTACTCACCCAGAATTCAGCAATATGGCCTTCTCAGTATGAAAAAGCTTCATTCCCCCTAAAGGATAAAAAATGTATCAATTTCAACAACGGCTCAAATATCTCAAAATGCATATCAAGCAATGGAATTAAATGAACTTTGGAAATATCTTTCAAGCCTAAGGAGCTTTAGCACAAGAAATGATGGAACTTCAAAAAAAATAATTAATGAAGGAAGGACAGAAGCACTGATAGAAAAGGAACAAAACCTTCAAAATCAGTTGGACGAAAGAAGAAAACAAGAGGATATCCTCTGGAAGCAAAAATCCAGAGTAAGATGGCTAAAAGAGGGAGAGCGGAATATGAAATTATTTCACCACACCACCATACAGAGAAGAATGCACAACAACATCACACAAATTCAGAATCAGTAGGGAGAAAGGCTGGAAGAACACATTGATATCGAAAGAGAGCTCCTCCAACATTTCAAAAGCATTCATCAGGAACCACAAACCAATAGACAACCAGCTATAGACATGATTCTCTAGCATATCCCTAAAATCATAACGGAAGAACATTATCAATTACTCCTTCGATCGGTTACTCTACAAGAAGTTGAATCAACAATGAATCAGCTCAAGGAGGGGAAAGCTCTTGGACCAGAAGGTTTTACCTCCAACATCTTTCATAAATTCTGGGATCTCATCAAAGTGGAGGTTTGGTAGGTTCTGGAAGAATCTAGAACTTTTCATTGGTTGCTTCCATCTTTAAATGCTACCTTTATTGCACTCATTCCTAAAGAAGAGAATTCTATAACTATGGACAAATTTAGGCCAATAGCTCTCTGCAATGTTATCTACAAGGTCATCTCGAAAGTCATCGCTTCCTATCTGAAACCATTGCTTCCCTTACTAATATCGCCAGAACAATCGGGATACGTAGAAGGATGAAAAATCATTGATGACATCATCCTCACACATGAGATCACTCATTCATTAAAACACAACAAAAAAGTATGTATTCTTCTCAAAATTGACCTCTCTAAAGCTTTTGACAAGTTAAGTTGAATCTACATTCAAAAAATGCTTACTACCTTATGATTCTCTCCTCCCTGGGTTAGATGGGTGATGAATCTTGTCTACTCTACTTTTTTCTCCATTTTTGTAAATGGCATTCCCTCACAGCCTTTCCAGCCCTCTAGATGCATTCGTCAAGGAGATCCCCTCTCTCCTTTTCTTTTTGTGCTAATAGTTGAAGGGTTAGGATGTATAATAAAGAATGCTCTTCAAACTCAACAGCTCAGAGGCATTTCACTCCATGACTCCCCAGCCACCACACATCAACAGTTTGTGGATGACAACATGTTGTTTGGGCACCCTTCAGTTCAAGAAGTTTTAATGTTTAAATCCCTGCTTGATGAATATTCGGAAGCTTCTGGAGCTAGCATCAACACTGAAAAATCCCAAATTTTCTTTTTTCACATGCCCCCCTCTACTCAATCCTCTATAACTCGCATTCTCGGATTCTCTAAAGCCTCTCTATCCTCAAAGTATTTAGGCACCCCTTTGACCAATTCAACAATTAAACATGCCTCTTGGCATTTGCTCCTCCAAAAACTTGAATCCCGCCTTTCTTCTTGGACCTTTAGAGTGGTTAATATGGCTAGTTGTTTAGTGCTGGTTAAAACCGTTCTACAATGAATGCCTCTATATATTTTCTCTATTTTAGCAGCACCAAAATGGGTGCTTAAGAGAATAAAAAATTTATAACGTAACTTTCTATGGGGATCCTTAGGCCAAAATAGTAAATGGGCATTGGTTAAATGGACGATAGTTTGCCTTCCCAAAAAATATGGAGGTGCGGGTCTCCGAGATCCTCAACACAACAATTTTGTTATGGGAGCAAGGATATGGTGGAAATGGCTCTCAGCTCCAAAAACATAGTGGGTTACACTTTGGACTTCCAAATATGAAAATAACAGATCGCCAGAAGATTTAATCAGACTTCTGCCCATTGAAAAGGGCTCCTTAATATGGAATGTAGCCAGACAACATAGCGAGATGATATAGAAGCACAATTTCTGAGAAATCAGAGATGGTAGCAATGCTCGTTTCTGGGTCAACTCATGGAAACAAAGACCATGGCTCAGAAATTTGTTCAAACCTCCACATACAGATGATTGGGCACCACAACAGAAGGAAAAAGTCAATCAGCACTAGATTCCAGCCCTTAACTAGGGATATAGACAATGGCTAAAAGCTACACAAATTATCAGACATGGAGCGTAGCAAATCCACAATGAGATTGACATGGAACTCACAAATATAAAAATTAGATTCTCAGAAAAGAAGGATATTCTGAGATGGGGGTATACACCACGTGCAATTTTCACTACAAAGGAAGCGTACAACCTTTTGATTAGCAATCAGGATTTCAAAAGACCCTATGTGGGATAAAATCTGGTCTTCTGGTATTTGACCCAAGATCTCGACGTTTCTCTGGCTGCTATGTCAAAAAAGGATACTCACCTAGGATAATCTAAGGAAAAAAAACTTCCACAGACCCTCAAGATGCCCCAATTGCAATCAACAGGAAGAGACAATACAACATCTTATGGACACATGCTACCTTGCCAATAAACTATGGGAAAAAACTAATTTTAGATGTCAGAAAAGAAGTAGAGCAACAGGGGATATTATAAACACCATCTGTACTTGGGTAATCGATCCTTACAAGAGCAGGTTGCTAATCTCCCTATGGAAAATTATTCCAGGCCTTCTCGTCTAGACTATATGGAAACAAAGGAACACCTACTCACGAAGTGGCCAGCAGCTCATTTACAACATATAGAAAAATGGCTCTTAACCAATAGAGCAATCACTTTCCAACATGTCAAAAGGGAAGGAAATAAAGTGGCGAATCTCTTGGCAAATCTAGGGGTGGATAGTGAAAGAGTACTAAACACTGGCTGGTTTGACATTTTAAATGATAGCTCTCATTTACAGGAATGCACTGATCTGATACAGAATGATGCAGAACTCTTGGATGCGGGTGATTAAAGGCGCGGGTACAACGCAACAAATGTGGGTTGGCAAGTACCATGGCCACATGGACCTCCATGCTTGCACACAGAAGCTCACTGTCAGCATTAATGTCATTTTAATGTTTTGTGCGGGCTGAGAAAACCTCATTCTGGTTCATAAGATGTCAAATTCAGAAAGCCTTTCCCCTATTCTGCCTCCTTTGAATTGCATTTGCCTCCCTTCTGCCGTAGAGCCGAGCTCGCGCACATCAACAGGGAGATGATGCCATATCCTTTGCTATATTAAGATGGTAGATGATGCTCACTTCTCTCAAAGTCTATTTTGTTGCTTTCGAACTGTTGCTTCAGCCTTGAATCCTAGATCTGAACCACAGATTATCGATCCTCCTGCTTCCAGTAGCCATTCAATCCCTGGCACTGCTCCTCCTCATCCTCGTCAGCCCAACTTTGACCAGGCAAACATGCCTTGTCTATGCCATAAGATGCACAGCAATAGAGGAAGAACAATTTCCCCCCCTCACTATCCCTCTCTAACTCAACCCCTTCAGACTCTTCCTCCCCCTCGACGATGGCTCATTTCTCAAGTCATTATACTGCCACCAGCAGCAGTAGGAGGCGTGCTCAACTGGCTGGTTCTTGGAGTAGTAACGAGGCTCCCTAGCCTCCTACTATGTCTATCCTAACTCTCCAACCCACTCACTCTACCCAATTCCAATTTCATTGCATGCTGGAGTGCCCGTGCATTATTGCAACCATTTCAGTAGCTTTTAGAGAGGAGCCTCAAAGCTCTGAAGTCTCAGCTCGTAACATTCAGGAGAGGACCAACACCAATAGAAGAAAATCCCCTGGGAGCAGCTCAGTGACGTGCAGAAGCTATGAAGAAGCTCCGGACCGCTTAGGCGCAACTCAAGGATGCAATATTCCAAGCGGCTTGAAGAATGTGGACGCAATGATGAGAGATCAACAAGACAAGGAAGATGACATGGAAGCGTATAGGTGTCAAATTGTGGAAGAACCTCGTCCACCTAATGACACCTAGCTGGCCAAAGTTTTCTTCAGGCTTTGAGTTCCTGGCTACCTACCTTAGGGGTCTTTTTTTGTTGTTTCTTTTATGAAAATGTTGTCAATTTTGATGTTTTTTCAACAAACTCTTCCACTCTGCGTTACAGGCTATTACCCCCGCGTGCGCAGCAAACACTTCTAGTTTTGGACTGGTTTCCTCGGTGTGGGCAGTCATTTATGGTTATTGGTTGATAAACATGGCATAATATGAGACTTGATTTGCAGAGGCCAGTGCCTCCTTGTACCATTTTTTGTTACATTGGTATAATTAGTCATATTTAGCAAAAAATAGTAACATGCACAAATTAAAATGAATTATCACTGCGTTAATTTTTTTAATGCATGTTATTATAGAATTCTTTTTTTATTTTTGAAACGCCAGAAAATGGTGGTTACTATCTTAGCGCATTAGTGCTGAAATTATTTAAACACATTAGTGTAGTTAGGTTTACAAAAGCACCGATATGCTTTAAAATTTATCTGAATTTTTATTTTCAAATAAAATGTCATATTCATCTCAAATTATCATTTAGGATGTATGCACATGAGTTACAATAGCTCATAGTATACATTTTCCACTTAAAGTTGCCTTATTCTTGAAAAATTGTTTGAAAACTATATTGAAATTCAAATTGTGGTTATATGGTTCTCGAAATTAATTTTAGGTATATACACAAGAAATCATTGTTGATTTTTCTCAATTTTAGGGAGAAAATATCACAATATCAAATGGCCAATTCTTGAAATTCCAACTTGTTCCATATTGCTGAAATTCCTTCACGGAGCTCTCCCTTTCTATCTCCAGTAGCCGTAGGTTCAAATTTTATTTATATTTCGATTATCTAATTGATTTTTTTATGCATGTATATTTAATAGAAATGTATCCAAATTTGAAGGATGTTGATTCAAAATTGAGTTTAGATGCAAAAAAAATTCCACTAGTTCAAAAATGTTGGAAGCTATTATCAAGAGAAGAATACCACAAGTAGTTGGTAAATGAAAATGGCCAACCAATTTACCCTACCAATTGTAACATGTCATTTTCCAACTGCAATCACAAGTCAGTGATGGTAATAATTTTTTGGGTATAATGTTATTTCAAAAAAACAATTGCAACGTGCTTACTAATTTAATTGATGTACTAAAGTTGATCATTATTTTTTGAAATTAGGATTCTAGTGATGATGAGAAATCCACCTACTATCTTCCAGTGCAACCCACTACAATGTCAAATCGAGATAAGGTTTCATTAATATGAAGACTCAAACAGGAATAAAACCAAGAATGGTTGAATCAACCACATATTCAGTTCCCACTGTGTCTAGGTTCACCAATTAGGAATGACTAGAACAATAGTAGTTCTTCATCACAAGTTGGCAATGGATGCAATCAAATAGAAGCTCGTATGGATGATCACTTATGACATAGGACTACCATGGAGGTAATTTTTTTATATGCATTCTAGAATGATGAGCTAGGGGATGATGCTCATATCACTAATACCTTGTTTTGAAAGCCTAAAATATACTTCCACCACCCCTTTCTTTGTACCTAGCATCCAGTTAAATTCTACACAGCTAGGGACAACAATGTTACTATACAACTTGAAAGAAAAGTTTGGCATGTCAAATGCATCTTTCTTAGCTATATTGAGCTAATTGACTATGATCAAGTCCCTTATATTTTTAGAAATATTTTCACACAATAGACATTAAAAATGGTCAATTTTATGAATGTTAAATATCAACATTGTACATTTATATTTCCTACCAATTGTAGGTTATTAAAAGATAAGGTTATTCCAAGTCAGAATGCATTTCTCAATAGCTACAAAGTGCCAAAACAATTGTTGAAAATGTTGGGTGCTGAGTACATATCATATCATCCATGTTTGAATGAGTGTATTCTATATATAGGAGAATATGCAAAAAAATAGATATGTTCGAGGTGTGGGAATGACAACTACCATAAATAAAAAGTAAGGGTAAATCATATGGTACTCCTCATAAGATATTGAGGTGCGTGCCTATAATCCCAAGGATTTAAAGTCTCTTTCTTTGCAAAGAATTAGCTATGTTGCATGGATGGCATGCCTCACATATTCAATAGCCATGTGAGTACCAACATATTCGATATCCATGTAGCATATAAAGGATACATGGCCCAAAAAATTCAATGATGAAGTATGAATTCTATGACTAAGCATAGCCATGGATGGGATCAACCCATATTCCCTCTGAAACAATAACTATTCTATTTGGCCTTTAGCAGTGATCAATCACAATATTCCCCCATGGTTATCCATGCAGAATGAAAATCTTTGATTCGCTCTCACAATCCTTGGTAGAAGACATGTGAAGAATATGGATGTCTACTTACAACCATTGGTAGATGATTTGAAGGAATTATGGCAACGGGTACATGAATACGATGTATCAAGACCCATCATAACAGAGCAAAGTTTTACGTTGTATGGAATAATTCTTACAACATACATGATTATCCAAGCTTAGGAATTTTCTCTCGTAAATTACATGTTAATTTATTTTTTTATATATGTAACAATATTGTTTCGCATATCAATTTAATTTGTTGCAATTGTTTTGATCCTCATGATCGGTAATGAGCCCTGTATACAATAATTTCACAATTCATCTAACAAAAAGGTATTATGGATGTAAATATTGTGGATATTATTTAAAGGCTAGGTGGTCCAACCACTTACAAAAGCCAACGTATGACTGTTCCAGGGTATTCCTCCCCGAAGAACATGCTTATAGAAGAGCAACGTCCACTTTCAATAGTAAACAAAAGAGAAGCTAAAGGCATGCAACAATGACACCAACTAAATGGCTTATATCATATGAGAGAGCGAAGGAGAAGGATGTGAAAAAATGTTTGATTCAAATGGGGAGCCTATGTTCAATGATTCATAATTCTGCGACACCTATGTTGAGAAATTTCCTATTGGGATGAAAAGGAAATATGTCTTTTATGAGCTCCCATATTGGAAGCATCTTAAGATTTCCTACTTACTAGATCCCATGCATATATTAAAAAATATTTCGAATTCATTATGGAGGCACATATCATTGAAATAAATATGACACAATGGCTGTTAGGAGAGATCTTATTTCTTTAAAAACTAAAAGGAAACACTGACAAAGACAAGAAGGTAAAGAAGAGGTTAGTCCCTCTTTGTCTTTTGAAGAAGGTGATGTCCCATGAATTTTCAAGAAAGATTATCTTTCTTTAGAAAAGGATGTTATAATGGGTTTGAGGGTGCCCTCTTTATATGGGTCTTCACTATGATGCTACTTCACAATGGAAAACCTTTCGTTAGGGTTGAAAACACAATGACCATTTGAACTTTCTAAGAGTACGTATGTCAAAAACATGATTTTATTATTTGTTATTATTTTAATGAAATGAGATAAAATATAATTAATCATTATATGTGTTTAATTTGTAATTTCATTATCCCTTTCTTGAGCATGGGTGTGTGAACCATGAATTCTCGCAAGAACTAGGATGTGCCATATATAAATTATCTGCTTTTTTACGTTGGATCAAATCAAAGGAGATTCATATGGCTAGCATTCCATGGTGACATCAAGAAATAATTTAGATTGTTTGTATTTTTGAGAAGGAATTTCTAATGAGTTTCATGGAATTGTGGTTCCATCCTTTAATTCACCTATTATGTGAGATTTAATTAGTGAAGGTGGTTTCTTGTTATTTGATGTTCTTCTTAGAGAGGTACAGGAAGAAATTGAAAGGTTTTGTTCATCAAAGGGGTATGGTAGAAGATGTACAGTAGAAGGGTACATATCATATGAGTATTTTTATTATGGTACTCAGTACATCAAGCATATCAAAAACACACTAGGTATAGTTATTTGGGATGACAAAAGGGATAAAGAGAAAAGATAATGGGAGCTTCTTGAAACGAATGGAAAGAGGCACATGATAAAGAGCAAGTGAATTATCATTTGTAAAATTTCTACACCATAACTATTCACATTGAACGTAATAATGTATATTTTGATCTCATATGTACTATATATGTCGATTTTATTTCATTAGCAAATTCAAAAATCAAAGCGATCAACAAATTCATTCTTTACAATTTGGAAGCGACACAACCTTGGGTGACATTGTATGAGCATAAGATGAGGAAATAGGAAAGTGACTGGAAATAATTCACACATTTAAATGGTAGAAGCATGCCTTGTCCTGATCATTTAAAAGAAAATATGTGAATGGTATGCCCCAACAGTTGGGTTGTTGACAAAGTCAAAGAAATATGGTGCATCTAGTTCTTAACCATGTGTTGAAGATGATGTAATAAACATAGGGATTGGGCACACTAACTTAGTAATAATATATTTTTGTATAATTTCAACTTCATAGTTCACCTTTGAATTGTAACATATATATTTTAAATTTTAATTATGTTCGGGTTATTAGACAATGACATTGTGATTTTTTCACTTTATTAAAGGTGCATTTGGTCCCATCTATGTGAGAATATGGACATGATTTCTTCAATAAGGATGTCAATGATGGATTCATGGCACAAGATTGTGGAGTGGAAGTCAAGTTTGACCAATCTAGGTGTGCTAGCCACCATGATCAAAACCTAATACAAAGGATGTTAGATTACATAAGAAAGGTGCAAGAGATCATTGAAGTGGACTTCTCTTCATTCCAATGTGTTATTTAGGTGCAAGTAGTGGGACACCTTTGATCTGGATAATGTAAAGGAAGATCACGATAGTGGGTTGA
Organism: Pinus taeda; assembly: GCA_000404065.3. NCBI lineage: Eukaryota > Viridiplantae > Streptophyta > Pinopsida > Pinales > Pinaceae > Pinus > Pinus taeda. Next base: position 74,406 of record APFE030086129.1, read on the forward strand.
TATGTATCAACTCTAAAAAGTTGTGGCATGAAGCTAGGGAGCCTTGTGTTTTCCCCAAACACTACAACCAATTGTTTTTTTAGGTAGATTTGTTGGATAGGGATTGGTGGTTTGTATTAAGACAAGACCCTTGATCAAAACATAATTTTGAAAACAACAATGTTATCATGCGAAGCAAGGAAAATAATTAGGGTGATAACAATGGAGAGTGATATGTACATGTGTCAATTCATAATTTGTACTATTGTTGTTTGTTTTTATATTATTTATTTTGCTAATTATCTTAATTTTTATTCAAATTCTTGGCATTTTATAAATATGATAAAATTCACAAAGATTTTTACATGATTTTTTTCTAGTGGAAACACTTTTCTACTTAAAACTAAGTATTTCCAATTTTGTAATATATAATTTAAAAATGAAAAATTTAACATATTTGTTTAATTCTATGTTTATGATAACTTTAATTTTGATGTTGTGATAGTTTGGTTTTCAACTTAGTTGTTTGTTAGTTTACATACTTTTGTCATTGCTTTTGGAAATATTTAAATTATGCCCCCAATGTTGACTAAAACTAGACTTAATGAAGTAATTTAAAAATTTGATAGAAATCAAATTACAAAATAATGAAAAAACAACAAATATAGGAAGATTTGCAACCATAAAAATTTTGGGCCAATAGAATGCTTATGATTGGACATCAGAACTTTTTTATAATAAATTGTTTTAGGGTAAAAGAGTCTATTCAAAAAGAGTACATAGTACAATGGAAAATAACATTTCTTCATATGTAATTGGTTTTTGAAAAAATAATTTAGGTAGAATGAATATCTATGAACTATCTATACAATAGAAAAATATTTATGGTAATTTTACAATTATAGTTTCAACCATATTAAACCTTGTAATTTATAAAAATATCTTTGCATTTTTTATTTAAATTATTTTTGCATGTAATTTCATATATAAAATTTTGATATAAGTTCAACAATTTATAATCAATAATAATTATATATAATTTCATAAAAATAAGCATCGTGATGATATCAATCTAACAAACATAAATGTAATAAAAAATACATATTCAAATTCACTAACATTATCTAATTATACACACCTCTAACACATATAGAAGTCATTAGCTAGCACATAGATCTAATAATTTAACACACCATCATCATCATGATCACATCTAACAATATCCAATGCTAAAAGATCCCATGCTAATTATATTGTTTTTCTATATATTTGGTAACATATTAAATTTAAATTTAAATTGGTAGGAGTTGTATATTAAATATAAATTGCTTGAAACTCTCATAACATTAGTGATACATTTAATTTTATT
>APFE030086129.1:75773-125940 GCA_000404065.3 Pinus taeda
AATATTAATTAGTTTTTGTGTAACTTTTGTATTATAAGTATAGGTCACAACATTATGATTTATATTTTTGACTATGACTAGAAAGGTAGTTTTGTTTATAGCTTTGTACAATTTAATTGTCTATATAATTGATTTTGTTTAGTATTGAATATTTTTTAGATATATTTTATAAACATTTATTTTTTATTTCTATGTTTTCTATAGGAAAGGACCATGCTACCCACATCCCTTGTTTGAACAATAATTTAGTTAGAATGAATATGTATGAAATATCTATGCAATAGAAAAATATTTCTATTAATTTTACAAATATAGTTTCAACCATATTAAAATTTGTAATTTATAAAAATAACCTTGCATTTTTTATTTAAAGTAATTTGTTTTGCATGTAATTTCATATATAAAATTTTGATATAAGTTTGTTAATACATAATCTATAACAAATATCATTCCATAAAAATAACATCATGATGATAACCATCTAACAAAACATAAGCATAATGTAATATACACATCTAAATTTGCCAACATCATCTAACTATATATATACCTCTAGGACATATAAATGTCATTAGCTAGCATACAAATATAACAATCTAACATGACATCATCACCGTGATCACATCTAAAAAGGAAAAAGCATTGTCTAACATCATCACCACACACATCCTCAAATATACATCTCATATTTTCAAATAACTGTAATAACACACACATCTATCTACAAGCACATTAAATTAACACATCTAACATGACCTAGCAACATACACATGAACACTGACATACAAATTAAGTACATAAGCTCGAACATAAAAAAGTACCATCCATATATATATATATTATAATATATATATATATCTTATTATATATATATATATATATATATATATATATATTTATATATAATATATATATAGATATTAATATATAAAAGTCAAATAAGTGGTATAAAATATCTAATACAACATTAGTAGTGGCAGCCTAGTTTTCAGCAGAAGAAGATTGATGGTCAACTTCCTGATCAAGATTCGAACTATGCTGTGGAGGATGTGGTGCTTGGTCTGCTCTCTAAGGATAAATATGAGGCAGTGGGTAATCATGAGGTGAATGAGGAGGACTAGGTGTTTGAGTACTACCAAAAGGATCACTGACACCCTAGTCATCATCTTATGCATGACCATCCCGAGGAGGTGGAGTACTACTAGAAGAATCAACACCCTGATCAACATAATCCTATGGGGTAGTACTAGGTGAAAGCTATGTATCTGTTGCATCACGGTGATCCTTCTGCAATGTTAATATTAACCTAATAGCCTCAACAATATGACGCATGACTCATCATATCATGTGACAAGTCCATTGAAAGCTCCAAGAACATAGGATCTTCCTTGTTGTCTTGATTCATCACAAGGCACACTCCCAACTCAACCAAGACTCTAGATATTTAATCATACAACTCCATCCTCAATCAAATATCAAGCCCATGACATGGCTACATACACATGTGTATCTGATCAGGATGTCTGGCCTCACCCTCCACGACGTCGACCATCTCCACATCTCCATCTAGTGCAGGAGGAGGCATGCCCCCAATCAATGTGCTAATGTATACAAGATATATAGTACACAAAATAATTAGATAGTTTTATTCAAAAATTTAGCAAAACAAGTTAAATAACGTGCTAGAACAAATTTTATTATAATAAATTAAGACAATAAAATGAAACTAGATTAATTTAAAGAAAAGACTAATATTACCTCTAGCATTTGTTGGTTCATCCTATGTGAAGATAATGTTGATACATTGTCACCAATCCATCATCATATAAGGAAATGACACCAAGACGAATATGTGGTCAGCCTCACTACCCAACTGCTCTAGTGTTCCAACAAAATTTTTGGCGAATACTCTGATTAACCCCTCTTGCCCATCATCTCACCCCACATGCACATCGACACCTTAGTTATCAACCCAAGAGGGTGAGGGTCAAAATTAGGCCTCATCTCTAAAAACCTCTCAAAAAATAAACAAAAAATCTTTCAAGAAAAATGGAAGTTTAGCCTCCCATGTATCATAGCATGACATCTATCCAAAGGCATACAAAAATTCTGTAAGAAAATGGAAGACCATCTGATACATCATGGCCTCTGCACCAAAAAATTGACATAAAATAAAGAGGGTGACTAATGAGTTCCCTATCATGAGTATAATGTGCAATGGTACTCACTAACAATGAGAGGCACCTACCCACCTCTCCACCAAAAGAAGTGATCTGTAGTTGTCCACTAGATACTTGAAAACATGTTAGAGAAACTAAATGATCCCCAACATATCTCTGAGAGTAGACAAGATGACTCTCTGTTGCAACACCATGGGGGACATCAAGGAATTGGGGAAAATTCTCCCCTTCCTTGCATATGCTAGTGATAGAATAAATTTCCTCCTTAGTGGGCTAAAACCTTTGATCATAGTTGACACTAAAAACTTGTCGGTGGAAATTATACTAATATATTAATTGTGCGAACAACCCTCAATGCCCCTTCATGGATGTAGACTCCTCATAGTACTTAAGTATGCATACATTCCTCAATAGGCCTTAGGTCACTTCCATAATAGGACGATGGTATAAATCCCTCTCCCTCACTCGTGCCTACCACCCTCACACCATGTTGTCCTAGTCAACTCTTTTCTCTTCCTATTGTTCATCCTCTCTACTATGACATTTCCGTAGGATTGACATATAAAATACATCAGCCTCATATAGAAAACAAAAATTTATTTTATAAAATGAAAAGTATGTTTATAAATATGGAGTTATAACTTTCAATTAAAAAAAGAAAAACTTCGGCTCACAAAAAAAATAGGAACACACCGGACACTACACACAAAAAAACAAGAAAACACCAAAAACAGTATGTACGTTGACGTCAACTTGAAGCATCACCTTTGGCTCACATTCATACATAACAATTTTTTATTTATTTTTTTGCGTTAATTTTGCGTCGAGGTGCTGCATGAGAAAATTTGGGTTTAAATATTGGGTGGTGCATTGGGAAAAAATGAACACATTCATAATTTAATTTGACTGGGCACACCGCTATACAAATTATAATCTTTAAAGTGGTGTGCCATCAAATTTAATGGCCCAATGTGTTTCAATTTACTCAACGAGTCGAACGACTAATGGAGCGTTAAAGTTTAGCACTAATTTTTTCTTCACCCTGCAAATTTATAGGATGGACCATGAACGGTGTAAGCTGAATGTTTCAAATCCACTGTAAAGAAGAAAAATATTTCGAAAACAATGCATTTTTTAACTTAATTCTCAATTCTACTCCACTAAAAATTTAATTTAGGGAGAAACATAGGTATTACCTGGACATTTTCTCATCAGTGAGGCATGTTTGCCAAGTAATTGAAAAAAATAAATTAAGTTGCTTGTTCAGGTTTAAATATCGGGCAATGTGTTGGGAAAAACTAAATGCACTAGGAAGTTAATTTTACTAGATGCATCGCTAAAAAATTATAATTTTTGAAGTGGTGTTTTGTGGAATTCAACGTCTTGATGTGTTTTAGTTTACCTAATGCACCGAACCACTAATGGTGCATTAACATTACACACTAATTTACAATGAACCTTATAAATTTAGAGGGTGCATCGTGCATGGTGTGAGTCAAACATTTTGAACGGATCGCAAAGAAAAGAATTAAAAAAAAGTCATTGTTAATCTAAATTTTCAATTTTACTCTACTAAAAAATTAAGTCACGGGCAAACATAAACTTTGCTTGGACATTTGCTCATCGCAGAGGCATGGTTTCTAAGTAAACGTAAAAAACAAATCTCACCACTGTTTCACAAAATTTGAAAGGAACATAATGAGAAATGGATGGAAGGATAGAAATCCAAGGAAGCACTAATGGCAAGGCACTTCAGAGAGGTAAAGGTTACACCAGTGCTTGAAAACTCTACAATAGTTCAAATGGTAAAAATGAATTTTACAGTGAGTAATATTTTTTTTTTATTTAACATTGCTTCATTGCACTTGAGAAACCGCACTATGGTGATATCTTGTGTGTTGCACTACAATTTTTTAAATTTAAAACCATACTATGGTGCACCATCTTATTTACGCAATAGGGAATTTCAAAATAATGGTCGCATTATAAATGTAACACACCACTGTTTATTCATATAAAAAATAACCATTTAATGGTCAACCATTCTTTATTAAGAACTGTGGCATTCAGTTCAACTAATTATACTAGTGTGTATAATATAATATGTGCACCACTATTTTTAAATTAAAAATCCCACAATCATGCACCATATTGTTTATGCATCGAGACATTTGTATACCAATTTAGCACCAGGGCATCATGAGAGTATAGCACTGGACTGTGAAAATGTATTTTATAATTAACATTTTTATAAATTTAACCCTTTTTTGGTGATATCGATTGGCATATGCACCAATGCACCTTATTTATCTAGCGCACTGCTACTTTTTATTTCTATAAAAAATAACTCTACCACAATGCACCATTTTATATCAAGCACTAGAGCATCTATTTATAGTAATTCATGGGTGCATTAGTGTATTATAAATCCACCATTAAAAAACATTTGCTAAAACATCTTCCCGCCCAACTCTGCTAGCGACTTCCACTAAAAACATATTTTTGGGCTATTTTTATAGGGGCTTCTGTAAAAACCTTTTCTAATGGTTCCTTTTCTTGTAGTGTTTCTTCGACACCCATGAGATCAGATTTGTTCCAAAGTGAAAATATTATCCTAATGTGTTTTTATATTCATCTAATATTCATGCATAATTTTTGTCTATGTAGCATGAGAGTGAGAAATCTTTAGGTTTCTTCTACAGTAAGCCATAGTTTAGTGTCCCGACAACATACCTTAATAGTCTTTTGCAAATTTCTACTGAGAATCATTGGGTGATTCCATAAATATAGAAACAAAACTGGTTGCAAACATTATGTATGATTTTATACAAAGTAGAATCAATTGATGTTCCTTCATCTTGTTTGCTCAGCTTGGTGAATAGAGGAGTTAGAGTGTGAGCTTGTTTCTAGATGATCATTTTAAACTTGTGTAGGATGTCACTGGCATACTTTTGTTGGAAGATAAAAATATCATTTATGGATTACTAATTTTGATTCCTAAGAAATAATTCGTGAGGCAAAGATCAGTCATGTCAAATTCTGTTTTCATGGGAGCTATACATTCTTCTAGCATTAGATTACCTATATAGACAAAATCATCAAAATGAGGAAAAAATTGAGAATTTTAGCTTCATTATTTGTTTCTATATAAAGAATTGTCTCATGGTTTCTTTTGCATAATCCACTATTGATGAGTTAAGAGTCAATTTGACTATACCAAGCAGGGGGAGCTTGTTTCAAGCCATATAAATCTTTCATCAACTTATACACATTATTTTCTTGTCCTAGAACTTCAAAACTAGGTGGTGGATCAACATAAATATATTCTTCAAATATGTCATTCATAAAGGCATATTCTACATCCAATTTAAATACTTTCCATTTATTTTGAGTTGTAATGGCCATAATATTTATGAATTTATATAAGGTTACTACTATAGCAAACATTTTGACGTCGTCCATGCCAAGATTTTGAGAGAAAACTTTATAAACCATCCTTGCCTTATGTTTCTCGATTTCTCCTTTTCCACTCAATTTGGTCATGTAAACCCATATGACTTGAATGTTGGTTTTGTCTTTTGGTAGATCAACCAATTCCCCTCTTAGTCACTCTAATTTCCTAATTCATTGCAACAACCCAATGTTTCTCTTTCACTTCCTCTTCAAAGTGGGTTGGTTGAAAATAAAGAAAGGAAAAAAATTTATGTTTAAAATCATGTTCTTGCCCATATATATCCCTAATGCTTCTGGTTTTCCGATTATATGCCGAAGATAATGATTCACGTCTTGAAGAAGTATAATTTTCAAGGTGTTGGGGCTCTTCTTCTACCTAAAATCTTGACAACGATGGTGGATGAACATGAGGATCTGAAATTTCATCAATTTTCCCACACCATGCTTCATTTTCAAATAACCTAACATATCTACTTAACAAAAATTTCTAGGCAAGTGGATTGTATATTCCTTCGGATTTTTACCATTGAATGTAGCCAACAAAGACACATTTTTCACTTATGTCGTCAAGTTCCTATCGTAACGCTTCCGGAACATGTGTAAATCCTTCAGAACCCAGTGTTCAAAAGCGATATAATTTCACCTTCTTACCATCCCAAGCCTCTTTAGGTATTCTATCTATGACACTAATTTCAAGAGATGTATTTAGAATATATACTATAGTAGCAACAACTTCAATGCAATACTCATTGAACAACTCATTTTTATGAATCATGCATCATGCCATATTCATTGTTGATTAGTTTTTTATTACAATTACTCCATTCTCTTGTACAATCTATCTGGTGCTGTTTTGCATGATGATCCCTTGTTGTCGACAAAATGCTAAGAAATTTAACTGCATTCTCCTCCTCTATCTAACCTCAGTACTTTAAAAAGCTTACAAATTTTCTTTTATGCTTTTGCTTTGAACTATTTGAAATTTGAGAAATTATCAAACTTATTTTTAAGAAAATAAATCCATAGTTTCATGTTATAATCATAATAATGTTCACAAAGTATAAATTTCCACCAATAAATTGTGTTTTCAATGGTCCACAAATATCTGTGTGGACTAGCTCTGACGGTTCTTTTTCTATACTTGAAGATGTGGGAAAGTTATGTCTTTTATGCTTTCCAAGAATACAAATTTCACATTGACAATCTTGTTGATTCACTAAAGGAAGACTTGTGACAATAGAATTTTTTTGAAGAAGCCTAAGACTCTTGAAGGGAATATGACCATACCTAGAATACCATAACTATAACTCATATATCTATGTAACATTGTGTGCAAGTGACTGTGTTGGATTTGTACTTCGAAGAATCAAGAAAAACATTTTATTATGGGTCTTTTCTACCTTGGATATAAGTCTTTTGGTGGGAGGATTTTCATAAACATAACAATTTGTCCCTTGAAATATCACATTATATTCATGTTCCATCGATTGACCCATACTAGTGAGATTGTGCTTTAGGTCTGGAACATAATAAATGACATGTATATTTTTATGTTGATTTTTTTAGTAAGAATAGGAACAACACAATTTCCTTCATATTCTATATGATAATGGTCACTAAGAGTAATTTCATATTTGATAGAAGCATCAATGCAAGAAATCATTTTTTTAACCAGTTATATGGTTTTTGTAGCCACTATCCAACAACCAAAATATCCTTGCTATACTTATGTTCAAAAACATGATAGGAATGAAACATGGATTTAAAGGATTCCCATTCATTATTGGAGATATGAGCACTACCTCTTTGTTGATCTGACTATCTCTTTCCACATTCATGCTCATTATTTCCAAATTTCTTGCAATAATACCACTAGACATTAGGTTTGATGCTCCATTTTTGCTTCTTTGTGCCTCGTTCTGTGACGGCCTCAACTTCCTTCATTTATCTATTGTGAAACCTTCTTCAACATGGCATTACGTAGGTATGTCTCTATCTCTACCTGACTTGCTTATTCCTCTATATACTATGCATCTACCTCTATAGAGAGAAACTTGTGCCTTGAAAGCTTGTTCCAAGGATCCTCTTGCCAGGTTAAGTTGTGTGTGATGTGATAGAAGCGATCCAGTGAACTTGTCTATTGACAATGACGTAAGATATTTCGACTTGAGAATAATTGTTACAACTGTTAGAGTCAGTCCTTTGGCCTTCCTACAGTGATCAAAATGGGCCTCTTATTATGTCTATTTTATTAGATGTTTTGAACATGATCTTCAGCACAAAACATGTCATAAGCATGTTCATCAGTAGTAGCTCGAAAAATCTTTCCAGCGGTATATCACATTCCCAAAACCGGCTCCCGGATCAAAAGATATGATCAAATTAATGATCAACTCAAACATCTCCCCATGCAGCTGTTTATGTGTTTAATGATCCAAAGGGAGCTAGGAGATGTTAGTGGTTGGTTTTATGGCTAAATTGTGATAGAGAAGGAGAGAACATAGCATTTGAGGCCTATAACCATGCGGCTAATCCTCATCTCAACATATGGTGAGCTCGTTATGCTTTGATTGAAAGAGATATCCATGAATCTGTGTAGAGGACACTGTACATTGTTGACAGTGATATTGCAGGTGAAAGGTTGGTTTATAGCTACTGGTCTCATGTTTCTAGAGATGGATTACACTTTCTACAGTTGTGGTTTGGCATTAAAGATTTTCTGATAATTTCCCTACAAAGTATGAGTGTAGTTGTCCTTGATGCACCAGAGTTCGCCAAGCTTCTAAGTGTTGTTACAATTGCTTTGTCAAATTGTGATAGTGATATTAGGATCTGGCCATCATTTGTACCAGTGCATGATCCAACTCACAAGGCATATAAAGGCATTCAGAACATTGATACAACACTGAATTGGAGGTTTGAAGCAGATCGCATTGGGAACCAGATTCTAGTAAAATTGATGCATTTGGAAGGTCTCAATGAGCTCCTTATGTCAAAATTGGCATTTGCTTCATGTGATTCTTTTGCACCAATTATCCAAGTGCATTACACAATGAGACTGACATATAGGACACATATATCAAGACATGAACTTCAACACCATGACGAGAATGAATCTCGAAGTACAGAGACTAGAGTGAGTATGGAAAGTGGTTTATTCAACAACAAACAATGGGATGATGACTTCCCTTGGTCTGAGTGGTACTCTGTAGAAGATCCAGTTAAAGGATATGAGTTTATCACCATATGGTCAGATAAGATGGTTGAAAGTTCTGTTGAGATCGTTGAATTTGAAAATGCCTCTGTGCTTGAAGCCGATAAGTGGTTTCTTATGCCCATAACTATCATGGATGGGAACAATTTTAATCAAAATAGTCTAGCTGGATTTGCATCAATATTGTGTGCTCTCGTGGAAGCATTTTTCATTTCATTCGAGGGACAATTTGTGGAGGATTTTGTTACAGCTGAAAATCCACACATTCAGAGTGTAACAGCATCAATTGTTGTTCCTCCACCTATTGTTCTTGATCCAGTACTTAGAGATATTTTCCATGAAGGCCCAACTCAGCTCAAAATATCAGTGCCCCTACATCAAACAACACACACAAGTCAAAATTTGAAGTCGAGTAAAAAAAAAAATGAGAATCAAGCCAATCTGGCTATGGCGCTATGCTTTTGGGAGTGTGGCGTTGTGCGTAGCATTGTGTTGCTGTGCATAGCACTGTGTCGCTGCACATAGCACTGTGGCAGTGTGCTCCTAGGTTTAGTGCTCTGTGTAGAGGAATGCCAAAAGACATGGGCTGCTATTTTGGTAGATGAATTTTAGGATACAAGCAACATGCAATACTGTCTGTTGAAATTGCTTTCTTCCCATAATCATATTACTGTTGTTGGAGATGATGACCAGTCAATTTTTAGCTTCAACGAAGCTGACATTTTTGGTTTTGATTCATTTCGAAAAGACTTCCCTTCTCATAAAGATGTTAGGTTGCATAAAAATTATCGCTCAACATGATGTATTGTTGAGGCCGCATCTTCTCTTATTCGAAACAATGTAAAACGTTGTCCCTCAAAGCACGTTTTTACGGATAATGTGTCTGGTGATAAAATTATTATAAGAGAATGTCGAAATGAGGATGCCCAATGTGCATTTGTTGTTGATAATATCGTGATGGCTACCTCGGTGAACTCTAAAGGTGAACGTTTATTTGCCAACATAGCGATCCTGTACCGTCGACAGGTCTCAGGAAAGCTATTCCAGTCAATTCTACGTGCTCGAAAGATTCCATTTAATGTACATGGTGTGACTTTTTATCGGAAAAAGGTAATCAAAGTTGTGATCTCAATGCTTCAAACTGTGTTGCCCATGGGTGGAGATGGCCCATGTCGTTGTGTCTTCAAAGCCTTGTATCCTGATGATAAACAGGTAGTAATCTCACAAGTTCTATCGTAACTAGAGATCAATGTGAATGGCTGTCAAGTTGAAGAGCAGAAGCATAATTCCTTTGTCAAGGCTTGGCCACATGTGACCTTAGTGGTGACCATAGCTACTTGAGTACTTTGATGGACAAAAACATTGCTTGACATTGAACCTGTTTAGTGCAAGTGATGAGCGATTCTTCATCCATTTTTCCATCTCTCAACGCTCATCGAACACCAATCATTTGATTGATGGTTACAACCGCCCCATCCATGCAGTCCCACAAATGAACACATATTAAAGAGGGCAAGTGTCCCAGCCATGAAATCAGCAGCGCTGAATTTTTCGAAGGAGAGGTGGCAGTATTCAAATCATTCAACAAACAGATTGCAAAGATTTTTGGGCATCCGAGGCATTTATAGGGCACAGGTGGAAGATGATTTGATCAGTATCCTAGATTTTCCCAGATTTCCAGGATGGTTCCAAAACAAACCTTGGCAATTTGACTTGTGGCAGCAAATCAATTGTTCTGTTTTGATGTAATTTAATTCCTTAGTTATAAATTAGATTTATTTTATTTGACCGCATAAAAATATATTTAGGTGTTTGTTTGTTTTTTCTATTTTAAATATTTTGATTCCTATGTTTAGGAATTCATAATTAATATGTAATAAGAATCAAAATAGATTTGTAATTTAGTATATATAGAATTATTTTTAAAAGATAGAAGTTCGATTTTGGCAGTAGAAAAGCATTTGGACTGTGTAAAATTTCTTTGAATATTATTTTAATAAAGCAGTTGTCTGCTTTTTGGACCTGGGATCCATCACGGTGCTTAAATGTCTAATATGTTTTTCTCATAAATTCATTTACACATTATGTTTTTCTGCCTTGTTACAACAATATCTAAGAGATGTGTTAGGAATCCATCTCATATGATGCTCCTTTCATGATGATTTTGTTGTTAGATGTAATGGTTGTCTTTGCAGAATTCATCCTTTGCTAGATTCTCTATTGAGTAACCTCATGATTTGCTTTCATCTAAAGTTGCAGATCCATCCCTTGTTTGATGCCTATAGGGCAATGGGCTTTCTCCCCTATTCTTCTCACATTCGCAATATTTATCTGGTTAAACATGGCACTTAATTTGCCCCAAGTATACAGGTAGAAACTGGCATTGACTCCATAGCCCAATCAACCTTTCTCTTGTTGTTTCGACCCAAAACCTTTCAAACAAATACCCGCACTCCATAGCTAGCCTAAAATTTCATTTATTGCAGCCACAACTTGTTGGCAAAGAGAGCCTTCTTTGGTCTGGCAGGGCTAGATGCCAGATCGAAAGCTTGGTCTGTGGTTACCTCAGAGTCACCTCTTCTCAGCCTTGAGGTACATTATGAGTGATAAAAAAAACCATTTCAAATTTATTTAGCAAGCTTCAAAGAAATTTTTCGAGGATCTTGTGATTTGCAATCGTTTCACCAATAAGCCTTATTTGAATAACAATGGGCATGACCCTAGTAATGAACTAATCAACATTCTCTTTGTCATCCCTTTTCAGGGTTTCAAATTGAGTCCTCAACGTATGTATTTTAAAATGATTAACTATATCATTACCCTTCTAAGCATCTTTTAAAATATATCAAGTTGTTATTGTTGTTGTTGCACTAGTTTTCTTGTCAAAGATAGAGTAATCAAGCGAATTATAGATACAACACCTGGCTCGATGCTCCTTTATTCTCTATACAACAACTATGATTGTATGAGAATAGTTCATTTCTATTGTTTCTTCTTGGGTTGGCTCTACATAACTGTTGTATATTGTATCCTAGCATTCTTGAGCTTACAAAGAAGTCTTCATCTGTAAAGACAAAAATATTTGCTTTTTTCCAGGTAAAATTAACTTTTGTGGAGGACGCTATCATTTGTAAGGTGGAAACACCATTTTACCCATATATGAATGATTTAAAAAAAAAAGGTCAAATAATCCAACTAGATTCACCTTTCCTTAAAAAACATTTATCTTAATCAATGACTTTTCACCCTCACTTAATTTAAGAACAAGCTAATGGATATGATGGAAAGTTGTGTATCGCAGAAATAATGGATCCCAATGCATCATTGGTATGAGACTATACCATTATCAGAACAATCTATCATGAGCATGATGGATAGCACTCAAGTACACCAATAAATTTTACTTCTCTGTTAAAAAAACACTCATGCCATTAAATGAATTTTACTTTATGAAATTGACTTGCAAAATTAATAAATTGTCATGATCTTATATGCACATGTGTAAATATCTCATAATCACATCTCATAAAGTCTCCTAAGCACATGTGAAACTACCTTATGAATTTTCCTTTTTATGCTCCTTTTATGTTTTGAATGAGTTTGTCACACTTAACGATGTAGAGGCGTATGATAATTCTGAAATTTCGTGTCTAAAAGTGTCCCGCGAAATTATCACATCTTCTTTTCCGTCTGGGGTGCAATTTTGCCACAGCTTCAATGGATTCTAGGCATGATGGTCACTGAGTGTTACCCCTCACGGTTCTCCAAGGTTGCCACTTTGTTTTACTCCTCGAGCTCTCATCCTCTACGCTTTTTTTTGTGAGCACATGAATTTCAAATGCTCCTCTCAAGCAGTCTTATGCAACCTCGAGCGCTCACACCATGATAAGTATTGAAAAAGGTAAAGTGGAGCAAACAGCTATTCACATTATTCAGTAACAACAAAATATATACATAGGATACAAACGCGCATCCAACAATAAATAGCGCATCCAACCATAAATAATTGAAGTAAAACTCAACTAAATTGAAACTGACTAAACTAAGCTAAACTAACTGTGACAACTGCGAGACAACGATGAGACAGGGAGATTAATTCTCTCAGTATGCATCCTAGTGTAAGTAATAACTAGATAACACAATGGTTCAATAATATGCCTGGCACTCAGAAAAACACGTTTATGTTTCTAGGGTCCGGGAAGAAAAAGCATGACAAAAGAAACAAGATCACTACCAACAACGAAGAAAATGGGAAAACATGTCTCACGCTATCTGCAAACCAAGGTGGTAGAGTGACGATTATTTGATAAACTTCCATGTTCTTTGAAGAGAACCCATATATAAAATATGTTTCGTTATTTTGTATTTGGAAAATTATTTGGTCTATTTTGTTTGAAATTATGCAACTGCTTATTGTAACTTATATTTTTAATCTAATTCAAAATAAAGTTTAAATAATGAAAATAAATAAATTTTGAGTAATACAAAATAACAAACAAAATAGGCTTTAAACCAAAAAGTGCCATATTCAAGATCAATTTTTTTTTTCCAATGTACGCTTCATAATAAATATAATCTTTTTCATATTATATTATCATCTTTTTTAATACAAAATATATTTCACATCTTACTAAAATTAAATTATTAATTATTTCCATTAGAAACTAGGACCATAATGAGAGGGGATAGAAACAACAAAAATACTGAGACGGGAGTGAGTTAGTATTTTAGGAATTTTAACAATTTAAAAAAAAAAATCACTCATGCAAGACCACTAAGACACAATAAAATACTTCAACAATTAATTCAATTAATGATGACAATGAATAATATCAGCAAAGGTGAAAAAATAGATATTCATCATTCATCATTCATCGCAAAGCAAAAATGGCTCTGAAGTACTGCAACGAAGCAAAAGTTAGCGATAGACTAGAGTTTGGTTAGGGTATGTGGCATCTAATTCCTAAAGGAGGGCACACGCAGCTATAGCAAAAAGTTTGTCGGTCGTGGAGGAGGAGGCAATAGTCAGCAGATAGTTTTACCACCAACAAAAGGTGACAACTTCGCATCTTTCGAGCCCCTACTGCGACAGATCCGACTTTATACTCATTGATATGGAAGAGGAACCTGTTGACTACTCGACAGACTCCATTAATACTATGTCGATCTGGACCAAGGATCCACCTCATCATTGTAACATTCATTCACCGACAGTCTCCCGAGAACCAACTGTCCAAGTCGATCCCTATATTGTTGATATGGAAGATGGAATGGTCTCATTTACTACCCTATGGTTTTCACAACCTACCTCTGTTTCATATGTTGACATAGACCCCATACTATCGAACAATCAACCTCATCCAGTAATCGTGATCCCATCCCCATCTGAACTACAATTATGGGAGATAGAAAAACTATCCAAGTTGTCATCTAGACCAAGTGAGATGTCTGGAGCGGAAGAAGGGTTAATCAGATCTGAAGTGGAAACCATTGATTTCGAGAGATTGGGGATCCATAGATCAGGGGAATAAAACCTTGCATCTCAGGCACATCGGCCATTGCATACAATGAGATCTTCAAACTTTTTTGAAGGAACAACCCACCATCCCTCAGACCATGAAGAGGTTAGATTTTTTGATACTAAAGAAGCACAATGTGATGACCTAGGGCATGAAAGTGAAGGACTACTAAAAAATCAAGGAAAACATCTAAATGCAGTAACGTCAAGGAACGAGGGTATTTACTAGTTTTCAGAGAAGGAATTAACATGGCCGAGGTCGTATACACAAAGAATATGGTGTTGGTGGGAAGGGTCAGAACGCAAAACTACTCTATGGCAAGGCTCAAGCGATGGGTGATGGAAATATGGGGTTAGTTTCTCGAATAGTTACCCGCGATACTCACCATAACAAGAGGATGGTTTTCCCTAACCTTCACACATCCTGACCCAACAAGTTGGGTTCTCTCTAAGTTCTGGCATATTGAGATGGACCCCTATTCTACTAAAAAAGTGGACACCCTTATTGACTCATACAAAGAAAAATTTGGAGCGGGTCCTATCTGGGTCAGAATCTCGGGTTTACCACTACAGTTTTGATCCGAAGATGTTTTCAGATGCATCGACAATGATTTGGGGGTTTATTTGGACCATGATAAATCCTTCATTGAAATAGGAAATGTGGTTATACCTTAAATATTGGTTCACTTGCATACCAGGGATGTCTTAGTTGAAAGTTTGCGGCTTCAATATCGTGGGCATATCAAATGGCAGATTCTGTACTATGAAGGGGTTTCATTCCACTACAAAAGGTGTCACGAAGTTGAACATCTCTATAAGGATTTCTCGTTGCTCACAACTGATAACAAGGACACATCAACTAGGCATGAATCAAATGGAATTTAGACACATGAAGTAGATGGGGAGGCTCCCACTCTGAAGGTTCCCACCAATGCACCGAGGCGGTAGCAGGATTTCTAGAAAAACCATTTGCAACAAGCAGGTCAACCACCTTCAACAATGGTTACTCAATCAAACTCTTCTATATCTATTCCACTTCCAGGTATTGTACTCTTTTCCTCTCCCCTTGTTTCATCTCATCATTTATTTTTGGATTTTTTGTCTATTTCATTATCCATTTCCGGTCCTGTTTTATATTCCTATAATTTGCAATATATGCCTTGTCCTGTGGCATCAACTCCTCCTTGTAACCCTTTCCCAATCACGACCACACTAGAAGGGACCTCGTTACCTAATCCCTTTGAATTTTGGCTTCATCTGATGCTAACTCCATCCATAGGTAATCTCCATTGATCGGGTTCTTAGAGTAAAAGGAAGCCCTGATATTGTTATCTCGTGAAGTGTTTATCCTTCAATTGGAGGGGCATGACCAACCCTGATAAAAAACATGGCCCTTAGGAGACTCTTTGTAGTAGAGAAGTTGAATGTTATATTTCTACAAGAGACCTTTGGAGATAGAGAATCCATTAATCTCATCCTGAAATCAATCCTCCACGGTTTGACTGTTCATAATATGGATGTCAGAGATAGGTCTGAGGGATGTGCTATTGTCTTCAACAACAGAACTATGAATATTGAAAATATCTGGGGGAGGGAAGGATTATTGGGAGAATTTGTTATCTCTATCTATATGGGTATCCTCCTTGGAATGATTAATATATATGGACCTTGCCACAACCAAGAAGCCTTTTGGAAAAATGTGATGATGTCATCCTTCATTAATACTGATAATATTATCATAGGCGGAGATCTAAATTTCTCCCTAGGCCATGCTGAATCATGGGAATATCATCCATAGACTCACCCCTACAAAAAATTATTTGAGAAACTTTTGGACCACCACAATTTCCTAAACATTGATATGTCTCGAATACAATCTTCTTGGCGAAACCAAAGAACTGAGGAAGCGTCACTCGCCACAAGACTATACCACTTTCTCATTAAGGTATAGTTAGTGCAACGAATTGACAGAATCAGACAATGGGTAGGTTCTGGGGGTTTATTGGATCACTCTCCCATCTTCTTAGAAGTTGTGGACTCCTCCTATAAGCCAAAATACCCTTTCAAATTTAGCTTTGTCTGGCTAAGGAAAGATGAATTACACAAGATTTTCAAAGAGACTTGGAACCCCTGCAACTAGGAAGGAAACACCCTTCATGTTGAATTCATAGAAAATAGTTTGTCTTTCCTCAAATAGACGACGATGATGTGGACTAAGGAAAAGAAGAGAAGGGATGAGGCTACTTTGTAGAATATTGAATCTAAACTTGGAGCTCTGGTAGATTCGAACAACTCTGGATTTCTCTCCATGGAGCATAAACTACATTTAACAAGGTTGGAAGGAGAAAAAATTAGACTATTAAGACAAAAGGAGGAAGAATGGAGAGTAAAAAGCGGAGCCATCTAGCTCCAAGCTAGGGATGACAACACAAAATTTTCCAACAATGTGCGAGGGGAAGGAAGATCACCAACACCATTTGCTCATTAAAATATGAGTCGAGAAGGGAGGCCACTACATTCAGTCAACTTGTAGACATGGGAATTAGACACTTTAATCATTTATTCAAAGCCCCTCGAGAAGAGACTATTGCATAGGTGCTTAGGACATCTATAACACTTCCTTGGTTTTTTGATGAGCGTGACTTAGATAACTTGAACAAATGTGCCACCCTAGGGGAAATATAAGAAGTTCTAAAATTGTTCAAAAGAGACAAGAGTCTAGGTTTGGATCGTTGGCGCATCGAATTCTACCTAACCTTCTACAATCTAATTTGTAAGGATCTTCTATTGGCTATCAAAGACTGTAGACTGACTGATAGAATGTACAAGAGATTTAATTCCAATTTCATCACCCTTACACCCAAATCATACAACCCCCTATCTTTTGGTGGTTTTCGGCCCATTTCCTTATGTAACGGTATTTACAAAATCATATCCCAAATCATTCAATTGTATCAAACCTATCTTATCCCAACATATATCCAAATAAAAATTCGCCTTCCTAAACCAACGACAGATTTATGACGCCATAAGTACTGCTCAAGAAGGTCTCCATTCCATCAAGCTTAAGAACCTCAAAAGGATCCTCCTCAAAATAGACCTCTCTAAAGCCTTTGACCGAACTAACTAGACCTATCTTCAACTCATGTTAACCCACATTGGTTTTCCTCACTCTTTCATCAACTGGGTCATGTGTTGTGTCTCCTCTTATTCCTATAGCATACTTATCAATGGTGTTGCCTCCAATTTGTTTCATGCCTAAAGGGGTCTCAGATAGGGCTTCCCCTTATCACCTCTGCTTTCCTATGTTGGAAGGATTAAGTAGACTCATATCCGTTGCTAGAACATTAGGGGATTTAATTGGGATAAAATTAATTGATGTATCACTTCTAAATCATCTCTTATTTTTTGACGACGTTCTCATTTTCCTTGATGGGTCTGTTAGAGATACCTCCAACTTCTTGCATATACTTTCCACCTTTTAGAAAGCCACTAGTATGTTTCCTAATTAGATCAAGTCTACCATTATGAATGTTAATTTCACAATCAATGAACATGAATATGAACCTCGTCACCTTCAATACAAACATCTGGTGCTTGAGGAGGGAATCAAGTATTTGGGATACAAACTAAAACCTAACAATTATCATATTGAGGATTGGACTTGGTTGATAGAAAAAATAGAGGGCCGCATAAATATTTGGCAACAACGTTGGCTATAAGGAGCAGGCAGGCTAGTGCTCATCAAATCCTTGTTAGAATCCATACCAGTATACTGGATGGCCCTAACTTGGATCCCAAAGGGCATCACCAACAGAATACAACAAATCTGTCACATATTCTTATGGAGACGAAACCATGAAGGCGGGACTTTCTCTTGGATCAAATGAGATTGGATAAACAAACCCAAAAAATCAAATGGATGGGGCATGAAGGATCTCAATTGTTTGGCAAAAGCACTTGCAACAAAAATCGGTTGGCAGCTACTCACATCCATCAGTCTATGGTAAGAAGTGGTATATCACAAATACATTTATCCCCAATGAATTCTAGACTGGATTCATAGCCCGATCATGTCTAGAATTGGTATCTCCACTATTTAGCGAGTAGTCACACAATCCATATCCATCATTAAAAAAGATTTGGCTTGGAAAATTGGCACAAGCGAAAAGGTATGTATTGGTAAGAATGCATGGTCGAGATGTGGGAATGCCCACCTTCTACCGCCTGATATCAGGCAGCTCCTTGACTCGACAAGCATCGAATATCTATCTTAGATTGCAGGCGAAGGGAATACATCTTGGCTCTCTTAGTCATGGATATCGGCTTAGGAGCTCATGATTCCTGACCATTGGAGACAAGACTAGAACAAATATATTAGCGCTCTTGTTGAATCCCATGTCATAATAATAGATCGAGAGGATGAATTAATTTGGGCTATATCCTCTCGTGGACAATACACTCCCAAAGGAGGATACACTTTCATTGTTTCGGATCGTGGACTTTAGATCACTAACTGATGGTGGAGACCTCTCTGGAAATTAAAGGCTCCCCCAAAAATAACATTGTTCATGTGGTGTCTTTTAACCAACAAATCTCCTACTAATGACAACCTATAAATTAGATACATTCATGGCCCTTCGTGATGTTGTCTCTGTAAGGAAAACTTTGAAATAATTGACCATCTATTTTTATTCTGTCTTATGGCACAACATGTATGGCATCACCTATACCAATCTCTTGAAATCACTAACAGATGCAGAGGGAAAACATTCAGACCACTTGGCAATCATGGTTTCACAACGCAAAGGCTCACAAAATCCGTAATCTTTCTCTCTTAGTTAGTTGGGGCATTTGGATAGCTAGAAACAAACTCATATTTCAAGACATTCCCATTTACTGGAACATCACTTGCACTAACATAGAGGCTCTTTACCATTTGATCCCTGATGAGGAGCCCTCACTACAGATCCAAAACATATAACCTAAAGCCATTGATAGATCCTATCCTTCGGCCTATTTCAACAGATCTTCCCAAGAAACTAGCTGTGGGGGTGGAGATATATTATATCTTGTTAAAAACCATTTTTACAAGCTAAAGATGGGTTTTGGTCGTGGCACAAACAATTATGTTGAACTAAACAGTCTCATATTACTCCTCATTTTCACACTTGAGAATCATTGTAACCTGATTCAAATATTTGGAGATTAAAAAAATTTCGTAAATTGGTTCAACTTAGTAGCTCAATTTCACGTGCACACACTCAAAGGACTATTGGACAAAATTACAGCTTTAAAGTCACATTTTGATTTTAGTGTTTGTAACTATATTTACATGGAGAGGAACCAAATTTCTGAAATTCTTTCCAAGGAAGTCACATAGCAGCCCATAGGTCAAGGAGAGGAAAGTTATGAGTACTAGCATAGGCCATTCATAGAGCATCCAAAGGAAGAAGATCCCACTGATCAGTCTCCATGATGCTCAACAAATTTTTTATCTACCCCTATATATTGGATTTTTTGCATTAGATACCAAGATACTACTCATACTACTACAATTTATATCTTGTAGTTTTATTTTGAAGTTACTATCATCCTATGAATTGATATACTTAGATAACATGATAGATGGCTCAATCCATCTCTGACTACATGCATAATACTTTATGCAGCTAATATAAAAAGTAATTTTCATTATTAATATAATGGAAACTATGATTTTTTCCTTGGGAAAAAGAATAATATTGGAAATCACAATAGAACACACAAATTCTTCAAATTGTTCTTCAATTACCTCACAACGCAAGCTATAACTTGTTACAATTCTCTGGAAATTCCACTCCCTGATTTTTCACGTACAACTAAATGGAACTAGAACCCTAAATACTTACCAGTACCAACTACAAGGAGCACCAACCCATGATCTTCAAGCTACAACTTACTTCACATTCGCTACTTCATCTTTCATCCATTTTCATACCAGAACCATAAATACTACCTCTAATTTAAAATAAATAAAAAATCTTCCTCAATGACCAATAGCTTCAATAATCTCTGATTACTGAATTCACTAGTAACATCACTCACATAAAATTCTGCACAAATAAAACTTGTACAACCAGCTTGCCCAAGCCTACTTATAAAGATTTTACTTTGATATTTTTGGATTTGATATTTTTTTTTATGTTGATAAATTCACTTATATTCTTGCGCGAATACTTAATTTTTTCCTTTGTCGTATTAGTTTTTTGGATCTTATTCTTTTTTTTTCAGAAGAAAAAGTTGTATACTTCTATTATATTAAAAAAAGATGCATATATACATATGAGATTGGTTAAGTCCCCAGCATAAAATCCAAATTGGAAAGTATTTTCAGTTACATCCATTGTATGAGGTCTGTATATAGATCTTATCTAAACATATAAAACTTTCAGCTGTACAAAAAGTAATGGCATTACCTGACCCAAATAATGACCATATTCCAAAAAAAAGGAGCCAGACGCGTACCAGATTTGTCCATTTAAATGCCTGGCATAGAAAATGGCTGAATGACAAATGTAGCAGATTCTACAAGGACACATAGATGCCACTTACCATCTGGAGATTGCATTCCTTTTTTAGATAGTTCATCTGCTTGCTCATTTTGTCGCCATTTTATATGAGCGATAGGGAACTGTGAAGGCTTCCATAGGGATTTTATCCTGCCTAACCATCCAAAAAGGCTGTCATTTTCTTATATTTTGGTTCCCCTTTATGTGTTCTATGATTATTTTGGAATCCCCATAGATGTTGATAGGGTCGATGTCCATAAAAGAGTAGAAGATAAGTAGGCCATGTAGAGCCATGACCTAGGCTTTGTTGTTTGTTCCTTTACCACCATTCCAAAACAAGAAGTATTGTAGCTCCCTTGATAGACCGATGTAAACTTCGCATGCACACTTACCTTCTTTTGCTGCTCCAGCGAAATGTGGCCGTGGAAAAAGTAGTTGATGGGAATTCGTGCCTAATTTTTGTTGTTTCATCTATTGCGGGATGTTTGGGAGAATATAATAATAGAAGGGGATTATGTTATCAAATATATGCCCAAAGTCCTCCCTGTTGTTCTGAAATATCTTTTTATTTCTCCACTTCCATATGAACCAATTAACAATTAACGGAATGGGGCGCCATACTATTTTCTGAGCAGCCCACCATTAGTATGCTTTTGTTATGGAGGGATGAGAAACTACAGGAAAACCAAAATATGATGCCATCCTCTTCATAAAATCTGAGATAGAGAACAACTTAAGAAAATATGCATGTTATCTTCAGTGTTAGCAAGGCAGATTATGCATATGGCTGGTCCATGCCAGCTTTTTTCTGTAAATTTGTCCTAGTGAGATTTTTGTTATTATAAACAAGCCATGAAAACAATATATTTTTTAGAGGACAACCAGTCTTTCAAAACGAGAATGGAAAAATTTTCTGAGTGATTTCACTACATTGTTCTATCAAGGAAAGATATATGTCTCTAACTAACATATTGGGTTGACCTCTCTTGACCTGCCAAACAATCCTGTCTCTGTCCTCAGTTCTGTATATCCCTACATTTTTCATAGTCTAGGTAATCTTGTCAAATTGGGCAACCATCTATCCCCGCAATCCCAGCTCACTATTCGATTTCCAATGAGGAATAGCATCCTTCCATTCTCCTATGACTTGAGCCCAGTAGAAGAGGCCTTTATGGTGGAGGAGCGTGATAAGTTGTGGAGAAAATAGGGATTCCATCTCAACCACCATGATTGCATCAGATCCAATAAGTATGTTGTTTCCTGTATGCATTTTCCATATTATGTTCTTTATGAAGAATGGGAGGATATTTTGAAAACTTCTCCAGATCGCCGATCCTTGGAAAGGACACTTAAAACTGTTCCTGTACCAATATTGAATGTCTTCATTCCCCATATATTTCCTTCTGATAGCTTGACACCATAAACTTTCCCCAAAGACCACTCTCCAAAACGATTTGCATAGAAGTGCCAAGCCAAAGATACAAAGGTTCATTAAGCTCCACCCCTCCATTTTTTTGGGGAGTGCTATATTATCCAGTTTAGTGAGATGAAATTTCTTTTTATCCTTGCATCCTCCCTAGATAAAAGTAGCCATTAGACAGTTTAATTTCTTAATAATAGTTGGGGAATGTAAAATAGATGTGCCCAATAAACAGAAATATGAGCTAGGACCGATTGAGAGAGAGTCATTCTGCCAGCTAAGGATAAGCATTTAAATTCCCACCCCTAAATTCTCTTGTAGAATCTGTAGGTGATCCATGACCAGTTAGAAATGTTGTAACCCATGGGCTTAAGATGATATCCAAGATATTTGATACCCTCTTTAATGGAAACAGCGTGAATGTTATATAACTGAGATATATATTCCATCTCATCCATTTTAACTTTGCCGAAATGAAATGAGGATTTGTCTTCATTGATAATTAGTCGAGTGGCCCTTTGAAATGATATTATTACCTCATGCATAATAAGCCAAGAATGTCTACAAAGCATAGCGAATAGTAAGACATCATCCACAAATAGGTTGTGACTAAAAGAGTTACCTCTGGATATAGAGAGAGGATCAATATTTCCTGCAGCAACCACTCTTTTGAGATGGAGACTGAGTGTATCCATTACCAGGATGAATAAGAGGGGTGACAGGGAGCAGCCTTGACGCAGACCTCTTTCCGCCGAGAAGAAGGATGTGGGATATCTGTTTATGAGAATGGCAAAATTTACCCCTTCCACACATGCCATGATCCATTTAGTGCACAAGTCGTCTAGCCCGATTTTTATAAGTAAACATCTCAGATAGCTCCAATCTAAACAATCGTATGCTTTTTTGGATCTTATTCTTTATTCTTTAATCTTTAATCTTTAATCTTCAGTTTTAAATTCAAACTTTGAGTTTTTATGTGTAATTTGGTTATTCTAACAATTAACAAACTTTAATTGTAGTTTAATAAGTTCTAACTTTAATTTGCCATTATTTTTGGCCAAACTACACCAATATCAAAAGTTGTCGACTAGCTTTGGTTTGCCATTATTTTTGAATTTTCATTTAAAAACATACCAGCATTATTCACTTCGATGGTTTGCACTATGAGGTAAGTATGTCTCAACATTATTCACTTCAATAGTTTGCAATATGATATAATTATGTCTCACTTTTCATATCTATGCTTTTTTAAGGCCACCTGTAACTAGCCGTCGAGTTGTGGGCTTTGCTCCATCATGCCTTCAATTTTATTTATGTGATCGTTGTGTTTCTTTGTCGCCTAATTATCGCATATGTTATTCTGGCTATCAAGGTTCTTTTTACTGCCAAATTGGGATTATATACAAGTTTGAAATACAGAACAATGAAATAACAAGAAGTCCCTTCATCTTATTCCAAAATTCGGCAAAGCCTCTAAATTTTGAAAGGACATTTAATATCAATAGAACGGAGATGATACATATACATCACATAGCAAAATTTTAAAACAAGACATCAATTTAATATAATACATGTAACCTTTTATTTTTAATAATGTTTATGAATTTTCATATTCTATGTTTTTGTTTTTTCTTCTGGACTGCTGTAATCTTAAGATCATTTAAAATTAAAACTGTCATCTCCTATACCCAATTCACCGTTGTCCCTGTCATGAGGTGATTATCCCCAGAAGAGAAATAATCAACTTTTTCCATTTAAATTACAATAATGAGTTAATCGAAACCATCCTATTTAGCCAGCTGCTTCAATTTAAAATTCCTGCGGCTAACTAGTGCAAGCCATTAAATCTAGGGCCCACTCCACTGTAATAACTAAATGAACTGACATTTATTCATTTATAAATAGGTTTTTTGGGTTAAAACAAATCCATGATACTTAACATTTATTAAATATTCCCACAGAAGAGAAAATCTCAATCTTAAAATCAATTAAAATAAATAGTATATGTTTTTATATTATATAATTAATAAAATTTCTATTTTTTAATTGGTTTAGAAGTTAAACTATTCTTAACGGTTATATTAAGAAATTAAAAAGTTAAATTGTATTTTGGCATGGGTATTTTTGTAGTATGATTTTTATAGTTGCTGGTAAACTGTTTGATTTTGTTGGTTTTAGCTGAACACTTTATCTATCTTCAGAGACATGAAGCTTAACATATGATTTGAAGAGTGCTAGAACAAGATAAATAAGATAAATAGAGAAATCTATTTTATAGTTCAAGAAAATTAAATTTAAATTGGAATGAAAATAGACATTAAAAAAAACTAAAATAAATAAATTATTAAATAATAAATGACTTAGAGTTCAATTGATTTAAAATAAAATATTTACAAATGGTATAAAAAACATTAAAATTAAATGGGAATTGATAAATTTGGAACGAAATGGGAGAATAATTACACCAATGTTTTAATTATTAAATATAAAATTAATTATTAATAATATGAGATAAACTGATTTCAAACTATTAATAAATATTGAAATTAAACAAATTATTAATTAAATTATTGAATTTCAAATCCATTATAATTAATGAAGTTAAAAACATTAAAATAATTAGGTAATAAGGATTAAAGGTGCCCTTTTAAATTAACAAATGACTATTCACTTAAATTATTAACTAATAAAGATTTGGAAATAAACTGAAAATAATTAAGATTTAAAATTTTATGAAAATCAGATGAGATAATTTTATAGTGGAGAATGATTAAATTAGTTAAAATTTTAACTGAAGGAGCCCGTCACAAAATCTTATTTTCGTAAAAAAAATTAATGTTAATTTAATTTATAATTAATTTTATTAGTGGGATAATTTATTTTATTAATTAGTATGGAGAAAGATTAAAAAAAAAATTATTAATAAATTTTTTTAGAATATATTATTAAATTTTCTGTTTGAGATATTATCTTTATATTAATTTTATAGAATATATTTATTAAATTTTTGTTGAGATATTATCTTATATATTAGGAAATAAGTATTAGTTAACAATTTTTTAATTAGAATACATTAAAAATTATTAGAAAATATAATGAAAATAATGGAAATGAAAACGATTTAAGAAAAATAATTTGATTAAGAAAGTTTATTAGAATAAGATTAATTAAGAATTAATATTAATTAAGGAAATTAAGAGTTAAAGAAATTTAATTAGGAGGAAATTATTTTTAAAAAAGAATAAAAAAAAAAGATTTAAATGAAAGGATAAGGAGGAAAATGGTAGAGATGAAGAAAAATGGGGAGGAGAGATGAGGCTTAAGCAAGATTAGAACTTATATTAAATGTATACGGTTTAGAGGTTAAAAACTAGATGAATGATTTTAAAAAATGGTTTAACTTTTGTTTATCTTATATGATTCATGATTAAAGCAAAATTCTTCCAGATAACTCACATCACTATCACTGTTTTAAAATCAACATGTTGCGAATCCCTTTTAAAATTTACAAATATTACTTATCTATATTTCAAAATTTCAAAATTTTAAGAATAACTTAAATGCCAACGCATAAAGGTATATGGGAGAAATATCAAACCTTACTCATATATAAATCATAAGTGATTTTGCTTTGGATTATTATTGTAACTCAAACACACATTTATTATAACAATTAATAATAGCCAACCTCATTACCCACAAACAATTAAATTATAATAATTTATAAGACTTTTGACAAAAATTGAAGGGAACAAAACATGGAGCAGAGGACTTGCTCTTCTGACTATTACAAATCACTTAAATAAGATTACATTGGAAACATCAGTAATAAATGACTAGAGTTAAACTCAACTTAAAGTGGACTAAATGAAACTGAACTAGGACACTTGGAGGGACAGTTTTGACACCTAACAGGTGGTTGGGATTAGATTCTTCAACGCTCACCCTTAACTATGACCATATAAAAATTTAATTAACATACCTGATGGTCCATGTCTCAGCTAGATTTACAATTTAAAAATTGACTTCAACTTTCCTTCTTCTATTTTTCCAAATCCTGTAGCCTCAACTTTTTCTCTTTGTTGTATCCTTCAAACGTCAGTTTCTTCATTTGCTAGTGTAGGTCTTCCATTTTTCCAGGGTGTCTAAACATGTGTTGGACTTCTTCAAAAAATGACTTGTATGTGGGTTGCTACAATATATTATCTTCTGTAGTGTTTTTTTAGTGTGTTGTGGCATAAGACCATAATACAATTTCATCTCTTCATAAGACCATAATACAATTTCATCTCTTCAAGACTCTATTACCTGAAAAGTTCATTAATTTGTTCACGATCCATGCTATCTTCAATGTTCATTTTTGCAACTTCTATGTAGGCTTCATGTAGACATGGTGTTGCAAGTCATGCTTCAAGGAAATTTATTTCTTCTTCATAATCATTTTGTTCCTTCTGCTCTGTAATGATATCTTCCTTCTGTTGCATTTCCAGCTCTCCTTCTGCCTTTGTCTCTATTCTCTCTTTGTGGGCTTTCTTCTTGGCCTCTTCATCTGTTTCTGTCTCTTCGACTTCTTTTCTAACTTGTGCTGCTACAAATAGGTTGTCTTCCACTATCTCACCAAATAGCATCATGTCAATATGATGTTTTCGTTGCATCACCTGGAACCATTCATCATTAACCAACATTTCTTCATCAAATTTTACATCAACAATATTAATTGTTAGATTCACCATAGTATCGACTGCTCCAATTGTAGTTTCATTGTTATCAACAAGCTTTGTTGCTTGATTCACCAAACTTTCATTAGAAAGCTCTCTTGCTGGATTCACCATATTGTCATCATCAAGCTCTGTTGCTGGATTCATCCAATTTTCATCCACTTGTTGCTGTGCACAGTGGAGTTCAACAAACTTTTCATATCTATGTGGATATGTTGCTATAGATCCACCTTCATCTTCAACCTTAGTGCTCCCCCTTGCACCAAAACTCCTCTCAAGGGTATTCAAGACCCCCTTGGCTGTCTTGGCTTCTAAAATCAGGGGAAGAATACTGTCATCGACAAATTCTTTTATGCATTTCAATGCAAAGACATCATTTTTCCTTTTCACTTCCATATCTAAAAAGATCTCAAATATATCATGTTGTTACTTTGACTTTCTCAGCCTCTTGGCTTTTTTCATTTGTTAAGCGCTTACAGAATGGGGCTCAACAAACAAATTGACTTACAAACTTAATGATTACTTGCAATAAAAATATCTTTGTGAACGTGGCTTCTCCATTCATCTTTAAAAAAAACCAATCTACAAATCCAAAAAAAAAAACCAAAAACAAAAACAAATAAACAAAAAAAACAAAAAACACCATCGGAAAAAAATTCACAATGTCTACACCCAATTAAAACAATGCTTAATTCCCTCCTTTAAACAATATATGAAAATATAATCCTCTCAAAGCCTTCTTAAAAAATCACTTATGCCCTTTTTAGGAGATCATCTCTCACAAATCTCATGGGAATGTCATAAAAATAAAAGAAATAAAAAAATTAATGCATTACGCGGAAATTGGCGTAAGGAAAGGTGACTAACGCCTTTCTCGTCTGGCTGCACAACGTTAGCACCCTTTGGTTTGACTCCTGGACAACGTTAATTTCCCAAAAAAAATACAGGTTTATCTTCAGGGCAGACTTCGCAGCAGCTTTTCAACAACCTCGCAGTTGATTTCTTCAAGTTCTTTCAAACTTCTGCTGTTATCTCAAAGAGTCTTACACTATCTATGCTTCTTCGCAGTAGGCTTCTTCAAATTTCAGCTGCTCTGAGTCTTATGCTGCTCTGAGTCTTATGCCGGATTGATTATTCTTTCTCTCTTCACTCACGTTGCCGCTCTCTCAATGATTATTATGCAAACTCTCTCTATGTTGCCATGACAAAAATGGAAGGGAAAAATTGTAAAAAATAATATTACAAATCAGTTAAATAAGATTACATGGAAACATCAGTGTTAAATAAGTGGAGTTAGTGGAGTTAAACTTGACTGTCACTGAGAATCACAGTTTTGACAAATAACAGAAGATTGAGATTAGATTCTCCAACAATTTTAAAATGAATCTAATGCAACTAGAGGAAAGAAGTCATTCTAGCAAACAATCGGCACTGCTTTCACAGAAAGGCACATGCCATGAGCATAAACTTGTAATTGCACAGTTAGAGGCGTTTAAAGTTTGGGTTTTATGGCAAGTCCCTTGCTGCACCTTAAAACTGATTCGCAAAAGAGAAGAAATCAAAATCCATGGACTTAAACAAACCCACAATCTTAGATATTTAACTTTTACAGAAGCTTCCTGCTTTACTAGAGATTGAGAATATCTACACTGTATTTGTGTTTTATAAATAAAAATATAACATTAAACTATCTGTATTGTGATAAATTCATAGTTACAAAATTTCTGTGAACAAAAAGGACTGTTGGTTAATTATTTCAGGAACAACAGTAAATGAGTTGGACAACCAGACAGCAACGAGACAATGAATCTCGCACATAATAAGCCTTTGACGACAGAATCTCAATAGTCAACAAGATTGAAATATTTTTCTAACTTGTCGTCTAATACCATTTGACATATATGATCTGAGTTACAAAGGTCCTGACACAATTCTCTGAAATATCAATATTGCTCTGATAAGCGGTTTCATTTTCAAGCAGCATTGTACTTCCAAAAATCAATACTATATTAATCATCATTGATGTTCCCTACATTGCACATCTTTTATATTTCGATGTGGTAGCAACCGACAGAACATGCTGCTATTCTGGAATCTGAGGCAATAAACTTTGCTCCAACAATTTGTGTGTGGAGAGAGCAAAATGCTCTGATATAAACTAAATCTGCAACCGGAGATGGCAGGCTGAACATGTGTCTGAAGATAGAAAAGCACACAAGGAATATTATAACATGTTGTAATGAAAGGGACTGAAAGCAAAGACATTCCAAGAGAAAAATGGCAACATTATTATATTTTGAATGGTAAACATGGAGAAATTGGTCTAGAAATAGTTTTCACAGCGAAGCACATTACCAGCAGCCACCTCCTAACAGAACACCGAACCACATTACCAGCAGCCACCTCTTACCAAAACAAAGAATTTGCCAACATGATTTTTCCTTCAAAATAACAATGTCCTTTTTTGTCCACTTACTGGTCATCACTGAATCTAGTTTTCATATTACTAGTATCATCGTTCATTGAAATTTTGAAGTCTTTCAAACGTTTTCAATCGCTGAGATCACACTACGTCATTCCAAACCCAGGACTGACTATTCAGAAATAGTCTGCACTCCTTTATTTTTAATGGAATAAATCTACGATTTACCAAAGGAAAAGTTGGATTTCTTCCCCATGGGAAGGATGGAAGGAAGACACAAGGAACTCTTGGCGATACTTTTATTATTCATGCGACCCACATACTTATAAGCCTTTTAATACGTTATTCAGGTTTACTATTACACTAAAAACAGTAAGTATAGACCTTTGTCATTATTACAGTTAGTCCCATGTTCACATATAAATTTCTAAAACTTGCTCTTATGAGTTCTATATTTTCATTATTAAATAGTTTGGGTGGAAAGTGTTAAAAAGTTGAAGAGAACAAAATGTGGAGCAGAGGACTTGCTCTACTTACTTTTTTTACAAATCATTTAAGTAAGATTATATTGGAAAACTTAATTGAAACTGAATTGGACACTTGGAGTGATAGTTTTGACACCTAACAAGTGGTTGGGGTTAGATTCTCCAACACTCCCCTTTAATTACAACCATATAAAAAGAATTAAATTAAGATACCTGCTGGTCTATGTCTCAGCTAGGTTTACAATTTAAAAAGAAATTACTTTTCTTCTTCTCTTCTTCCATATTTTGTAGCTTCTCAATTGTTTCAGCATTTTCTTCTTGTTGTAGGCTTCAAATTTGTTTTTCTTCAATTGTTGTTGCAGGTCTTCCATAGTTCCAAGTTGTCTAAGAAAGTCCTAGACTTCTTCAAAAACTCACTTGTATGTGGATTGCTGCCACATATTATCTTTTGTAGTGTTCTTTTCATCATCAATTTGCTGCAACATAAGATTATAATAATATTTCATCTCTTTAGGACTCCAATACTTGAAAATTTCATTAAATTTTCATCATGCATGTTGTCTTCAAGGTTTAAGGTTTATTTCTGCAGCTTCTATGCAGACTTCATCTAGACATGGTGTTGCAAGTCATGCTTCAAATGAATTTAGTTGTTCAAAATTTTTCTCTGGACATTGGAAATCAAAATTAGAATTAAAAATATTCGGAGAACAACATTGGTTATGTTCCATCTGCTCTACAGTGAGACCCATTTCCTGTTGCGCTTCTTTCTCATCTACTCTTCTGCATCTATCTCTGTTTTCTCTTTCTGGGCTTCTTTCTTTGCCTCTTCCTCTATTTTTGTACTAATTTGTGCTACTGCAATCAGGTTGTCTTGAACTGTCTCAGCAAATAAGATCATGTCAATATGATGTTTATGTTGCATCACATGAAACCATTTATCATTAGTCAAATTCTCTTCATCAAATTTTACATCAGCGATATTAATTGTTTGATTCACCTCAGCATAGACTGCTCTAATGACACTTTCATTGTCTCAAGCAAGCTTTGTTTTTGGATTCAACTAAACTTCATCAGCAAGCTCTGTTGCTGGAATCACCAAATTTGCCTCCACTTGTATCTATGCACAATGGGGTTCACCAGCATCTACATGCTCCTTCTCTTTTTCTTCTGTGACATCTTCACAGACATCATCTACATGTGACTAAGCACGGTGGGATTCACCACACTATTCATCTTGTTGTAGATCTGTTGCTGTAGATCCACATTCATCTTCAACTTCAATACTCCTCCTTCAACCAAAACACCTCTCAAGGGTATTCCAGGCCTTCTTAGCTATCTTGGCTTCTGAAATCAGGGGAAGAATGTTCTCATTGACATATTCTTTTATGCATTTCAATGAAAAAGCATCATTTTTCCTCTTCACTTCCAGATCTAAAAAGATCTCGAGCATATCTTGTAGTTGCTTTGACTTTCTTAGTCTCTTGGCTTTTCCCATTTGTTAAACATTCACTGGCTACAACTCAACAAGCAAAATAAACTTTAGATAAAATCGCGTCTAACTGCAATAAAAAATATTATTGCTTGGCTTCCATAAACCAACAACACTTTCACAAAAATTTACCGTACCCAAAACTAACTAAAGCAATGTCTTTCTTTAATCTCCTTTTCAAAACAATGTAACTACTTTTTTGAATTCCCTTTTTAAAAAAAATACTTCACACAATATAATTCCCTTTTAAAACAAATTACATTAATCCTTTTTTCCAAATCACGTAAAGCCTATTTAAAAAAATTTACATGAACCTTCGCAATAAGCTTTTAACTATGTGGTTTTCTTGGTATTATGCATGCATACTTGAATATGATATGATAATCATTTTAACTTAATTGTACTATTGTTATTAAGTTATGTCTAAAGTTATAAATATAAGAAGATATCAAGAATTTCTTTCTTTTAATATTTTTTAAGTAAGACATGCATAACACATTTACAAAAGGCTTTAACTTAATAATAATCTTCTAAAGTAATTACAAATTTAATGGAGTTGAAATTGTTCTATGTTACATGTAGATGATTGTTATAGTGATCTTTTAGCTTTAACCTTATTATTCATAGATTTGAATAAAATAAAATTTATTTTAGATGTTCCTTATTCCATCTTTGTTTTCCTACACCCCTGGCCCTAATGACCATTTTCTTTTGAGCAGTAACATTGAACTTTAAATATCTATGTATATTTTCTTACTTCCCCATTCGAGTGTGCTTAGTTTCATTTGATAGTGGTAACTATTCTAATGTTATTCTTTGTTCTTCTAAAACTCTACTTATTTCACCTCTACCTCTGCCAAAAAAATTCCTGATTCTTGAAGTCATTTTCTAATCAATTCTACCTCTACCTTTACCAATAAATTCCTGATTCTTGAAGTCATTTTCTAATCAATTCATTTTTCAAAATTGTTGGGACAAAAGGTGATTGATCTAGTTTGAATAGGCATTTGGAATTTTTTATGGCATTGAGCTCTCTCCTTAGCAACTATAAAACTTCTATCCATTATCTTTTGATATTCTTATCTTTTCTATAAAAGGGGTTAACTTCTAATCTATAGTTCACTTCACTTAACTCATCTATATACATGGAAGTGTACTTAACTCATCTATATACATGCATAGCAGGAGTAATTATCTTCAAAACTTGAGCTTATTTAAGACCTCTCATCATAACTACCACTATAAATGAACTACCATGGTTGGTCTAAGTCTCACGAAAGCTTACATACAAAAATGAAGTCAAAATTTGTTTCAACTCTAATACTAATGGAAGATAGAGGAAAAAATTAAACTCACATACACATAAATTGCAAATATAAAATAACTATCCATTACCAATAAACTTCTTTACAAATATGGTGGCCTTCGCCTTTCACTCTATACTTCACCATACTTGACTTTGCTTCAACTCTCTATTACAACTTATCGCATAGTGTTTATATAAACCCTAGACTAACTAAACATAAACTCTTCCCAACTTTAACTTAGATTCTAGTTTTTATTAGTTTTTAGCTTTCTTAGTTTTTCTAAAGAAATATTAAACTTCTGATCTTTACTTCATTTAACTTAACTTATCTATCAACATGAATGGCACGAATAGTTATCCTCAACACTTCAAATTTGAAGATTCAATGTATTGACTTTATCATTACCAAAGTCATTACCTAGTATTTTAACTCAAGGGTATCTAATTAGTATTACATTGTACTAAATGCTCCTTTTATAATCCAATAGTGGGAACTATTCACCTCCTTTCTCAATTATAACCTAATTTCATTGACCATCCGTAATGGACTGCACAGTGGCTTCAGAATCGGTAATAGGCTGCAGAGTTGTCCGAGAAGACATGAAAATTCATAGAACTGATCCATGAGTTTTTCCTAGGTTAACTGTAGAAGTCATTTTTCTTTTTAGCGACTTCCTCTTTTTGTGTCAAGGCAAAAGATATTTATGGAGAACCAATGTCTTTGACAGTTGGACTGGTTTGAAGGCACCATTTTTCAAATTCGATTTCCCGGCTATCCCGCAAGGAACCATCTGCATTGAACGTTATCCAGACTTACTCTTTGGAGCCAACGAACTTTGCCGACAAACAAAAACTCACAGGTCTGGGAAAGGGAGACAGTGTGGCACGGTTCAAACAAACCACAAATATATGTACACGGAGAACTTCATGAGCATATTGCTATTATTGTTGGATGTCAAGCTTCATCATAATATATGTTAATCTGGCATCTTATAAAATGGGTGAACGAGACATCAAAATTTTCAAATATGGATGCACCATTTGAGTTCAAGTTCGTGGTTAAATATTGCTTAAATCTTCCTTACGAAATTATTCAAATGATAGGGAAAACGCGGCATCTTCTTATACAGCAGGAAAATTTTTAAAAAAATGGGCGACTGGCCTGCTCAGTAATTATACCTGCCTTCGTTCTCATAGCAATTGCTAAGAGACATTATCGTAACATATAAGCGTTTTAACAATTTATTGACATGGTTAAAGCTACATTTATTTTCATTTTTCTCTGGATAGTATCTACCCTCTTAGTTCCTTTAAGAAAATCAGGAGCATCTCAGTTTCTCCAAAATGCACCACTCTTCATAGAAAAGCCTACGTGGTCTTATTCTAACGCAATAAAAATAATCTATCCTATTAAAATTCAAAAATGACAACAATCCTATGCAAAATTCCACCAAAAATATTGCTGTCTAGGAAATATTTGGGTTAGCAGATTTGTTCTATTTATTTGGAACCTTCAACGACTCTACGACTCGACATGCATTTCTAACCAGTCTTTTATTGACCTTATCAGCGGGCATTTCTAGCAAATCTGTGGTTTGGTTAAGAAAGCATGCATTTCTGTCAAATCTATTAAGATGGATCCATAATATAAGTTTGATGGATCTTCGAAATACCTCGCAAAAGGTTATTCTAGATCTTCAGCGACCCTCAGATCCTGATTCTCGATGTGCTGAGTGCTTATCAAATGCCAAAGTTTGCGGTGGAGTGTATGGACGTTAAAAGTATTGAGATCAAGTGTCTGCATCGTTAAAAAAACATATACGAACATGCGCTTACTGCAGGCAGCGAAGCCAAGTGCTTTTAGAATTCGCCGAAAGAAATGTACTCAATGTAGTATGTGTTAAACCTAACAGAAAAACAGAAGTCCTATTGTTATTTATAAAAGAAAAAGAAACATGAATTATTCTCAACTTTGTTTCTCTATCAATCCCAAAGGTTTACATAAAATCCAATACTTCTTAGCCTCGGATTTTTTTTAGATTTAAGATTATTCTAGTTACAAAGCCAGAAGAATGTTGGAGGTACTACACACCTAGGACCTTCATTACTCGCACATGCAGACACTTAGTTAGAGCATCTAGCTACATGCAAGATCTTTTCTTCATGATTTACTCCTTGATTTGCTCCTCCTTTCACTCCGCAATTGGCTAGTTCTCTCTAGAACTTGTTGTAGGTGTTGAGTCCTCTCATTGATCACCACTATGGCGCATTAACTTGGTATCTTCATTGAGTAATGTTATATCATGAGCATTGTAATCTATTTTCTGAACCAATAATTCTTTTTTGTTCTTTCGATTCTTTTAGTGTTTTTTTTTGCAAAGCTGTGTGTTCAACCTTTATTGGCTTGATTCATCTGTGCAGGTTTTCTAACACATTTACAGGGTATCAGAGTCCTTGGGGTTGCTAGATAAAAGGTGCACCAGTACTTTATTTTGCAAGTTTTACAGCTTGGAAATTGAAGATCGACAGAAAAATGGAGTTTCCCAAAGCATCAATCCTAACATTGTACAACTATCACGAATGGAAGGACCAAATGGCTCGATAACTTCGTCAGAAAGGGTTGTACAAGATTACCATGGCTACAGAAGTGGAACCCACTTCAGCCATAGAGAAATCCAAGTACCTCAACTGCATGGATGAGGCCCACGGATCCATATTCATGTGCATCTCCCCAGAGTTGCAGTTTCATCTATCTGCCTACAGTACTCCCAATGAGATTTGGAAAAAGGTTGAAGAACTCTACGAGAAACAAGATGAGATGAAAGGACATCTACTCAAAGTCGAGCTGTTGTCATTGGATCCACAGAACTATGACAGAATTCATGACTTCTTCGCCAAATATAATGATCTATTTCTGCAACTCAAAGGTTGTGGAATTGACAAATCCAAAGAGGAGAGTCACCAAGTTCTCTCTATTATGTCAAAAATCAAACCAAAATACTTCGTCTTTGTGTCTACATTTCATTTAGTAAGGCTCGCAACACGGAAATCCTACACTATGCCTTCTCTTAAAGACTACATAGAGTCCCTCACTTTTGAGTGAGATAAACTCATTAGCATGGGGAAAATCAATCCTCCAAAAATGCATGCACTTGCTATGCATGAAGACAACCACAATAAAAATCACAAATCTGATTCAAATCAGAAAAATTAGTAGCAAAAAGACAAGGGAAAAGTGCATTCCCATTCAAAGAAGGAAGGGTACACCAAGCCCTTCAATGACTCCTACCGCTGCAAAAATGAGAAAGGGAAGAAAGGAGACAAATGCACCTATAGTCACCGAGGATTCAATCTAGAATCCTTTTGCATGAAGAAACAATTGACCAAATGGAAAAAATCCTTCAGAAGCACAACCTTGGGGACCCCATCCCTCAGGGCACCAAGGAGAAAACTGAGGATACCCCACACGGGAAAGGAAAAAATTTCATGCTTTAGTTGCAATTAACTCTTCCCCAGATGCATGGATTATAGATTTTGGTGCATTACATCATATGGTTGCTACAAAAGAAGTCTATTCCTCTTTGGATGCATGCAAAGGACCTCCCATCCTAATGGGATATGACTCACCTATTGAGGTCAGCAGAAAAGGTAGAGTGGAACTTTTACATGGAAGCTTTGAACATGTGCTTCATGTTACAAAACATTTGGTAAACCTATTTTCAGTTCATCAGATCACTCATTCCGGCATTGAAAAGAGAGTGGAATTCACTTCAGATGAAATGAACATATATGACCTACATAGCAGCTCCAATATTGCAAGCCGTGAGGTAAACAATGGAGCTAGACTGTATACATTTTCTGAATTTATTGAATCTAAACCTCTTTCTTTTCTACACATCCTAATGATAGTAGTATGCTTTGGCGTGATAGGTTTGGTCACTTAAATTACAGGTATATGTAGCAGCTAAGTAAGCATGAGATGGTGGAAGGCTTGGCAAATATCAATTTCTCCAAACGAGTTTGTGAAGGGTGTGTCCTTAGCAAACATCCTAGAGAAAAGTTTGACATCGGTAAGACTCACAAAGCATCCTCTCCTCTAGATCTGATCCATAGTGATCTCATGGGGCCTTTTCCTCATCCTTCCACCAACAGAGCAAGGTATGTGCTTGCATTTATTGATGATTCTCACGATATGCTTGGGTGTGTCTTCTCATGGCCAAATTTGAAGTT
Organism: Pinus taeda; assembly: GCA_000404065.3. NCBI lineage: Eukaryota > Viridiplantae > Streptophyta > Pinopsida > Pinales > Pinaceae > Pinus > Pinus taeda. The sequence goes on from APFE030086129.1 coordinate 112,760, forward strand.
TTTGCGCACTTTGAAGATTTCAAAGCACTAGCTGAGACACAGTCAGAGAGAAAGATCAAAGCCCTCTGTATAGACAATGGTGGGGAATATGTTAACATAGCACTTTAGAACCTTTGCCTTGAGTCTGGCATACAGTTGCAGCACACAGTTCCATACGCTTCGCAGCAGAACAGAGTTGCTGAGAGAAAGAACCAATCTCTCAAAGAGATGGCTTCCTGCATGTTGCATGCTAAGTCACTACCTCATAAGCCATGCACTGAAGCACTTAATTGTGCTAACTACATCCAAAACAAATCTCCTCATAGGTCCGTCAAGGATCACCCCTTTGAGGCTTGGAGCGGCACTAAACCAGAGGTCACCCACTTACGTGTTTTCGGCTCCCGAGCATGGGCTAGGATCCCCTTTGAAAAGAGAAAAGATCTTGATCCACATAGCATTGAGTGCATCTTTGTTGGATACCCTGATGGTGTGAAGGGATATCGACTCCTGATTTCCTCTACAGACAAGCTCATCATTGAGCGAAGTGTCAAATTTGAGGAAAGTCTCTCGTATGCACCTCAATTGCCACATGTAGACACCTTTTAGCTACCTCATGTCTGAGATGATGACTTAGTACACTTAGATGCAGATACAAAGCATGCAGATGCCAAGGTAGAACATGCAGATGCAGAGACATAATCTTCAAATACAAATCTAGTGCATGCATATGATAATCCACATCCAAGCCTAGATCGGGCTTCTAGCAATGAATCAACTTCACCTGTCATAAATAAAAAAACAAGGATCTTAAGTGAGATATATGCACAAGACCACCCAGCTGCTAGAAATGGTCTTGTGGGGGATAATTCTGATTCGCAGAGGACTAGCTCAGAGTTTATTGAGCCTCCTCTTGCCCTCACTGCCACTGAACCAATGCCATCCTGGCATTGTCATTTGGTTCAATCTTCTAATCCGCAGTCTTATGTTGAGGCTGTTGGGCATCCCTCTTGGGAGTCCGCCATGGAGGAGGAGTATAACTCCCTCCTTGAGAACCAGACCTGAGATCTGGCCCCCCTTCCTTTAGGAAGGAAAATTATCCGATGCAAATGGGTCTACAAGACAAAGAGTGCTGCAAATGGGCAAATCACCAGATGGAAAGTTAGGTCAGTAGCCAAAGGCTTCCAGCAAGTGCACGGCATTGATTATGATGAGACCATTGCTCCAGTAGAAAAGATGGATTCCATACGCCTTACACTTGCCATTGCAACTACCCAGAGTTGGGAAGTACATGAGATGGATGTGAAGAATGCGTTTCTTCATGGAGACCTATCTGAGGAGATCTACATGGAATAGCCACATGGTTTCATTCAGGTTTCATCTTTGATCTGCAAACTAAAGAAGTCTCTCTACAGCCTTAAGCAAGGCTCGAGAGCATGGTATGCAATGATGGATTCTTTTATCTTATTACAAAACTTCGAAAGATGTAAGTTTGATCTGAATGTTTACATGCTCAAGACACATGATTCTCTTCTTATCTTAGTTTTGTATGTGGATGATTTCCTGATCACTGGCAGCTCGGCTTCAGCTATTGCTGCAGCCAAGAGGGCCTTGCATGATAGGTTCTTGATGATGGACATGGGTCCATTACACTTCTTTCTTGGTCTTGAGATCAGCCAAGATGCCACAGGCATTAATCTCTCTCAGGCTAAGCATGCACAAAATCTCCTCGAGAGATTTCACATTACTCACTGTAAGCCAGCACCGACTCCTTTTCTGTCTAGGGTCCACCATGAGGATGGAGGTGATACTCCATTAGTTGATAGTACTCTCTACCAACAGCTAGTGGGGAGGTTACTGTACATAACCCACTCCAGACCAAATCTCTCATATGTAGTAGGGGTAGTTTCCAGATACATGCAGGAGCCGCATGAGTTACACTGGAATGCTGCCAAGTGCATCCTCCAATATGTGTAGGGCACCATCACCTTCAGGATTCACTATGTAGTAGGCACTGCATTGAATATCCTTGGCTTCACAGATTTTGATTGGGCGAGCGACATCATTAATCATAAGTCCACCTCCAATATTCACTCAGTCCAGTGTTTGGCCCTATCTGTTGGTTGAGCAAGAAGCATGCTACTATTTCTCTCTCTTCAACTGAGGTCGAGTACAGAGGAGTAGTCAACATCACCATTAAAGCTCTGTGGCTATAACACTTCCTCACTGGGTTGGGCATTGAGTTCCACCAACCCACTATCATTTGGTGTGACAACCAGAGCACTCTCAAATTTTGTAGGGATCTAGTATAGCAATAGCGAACGAAGCACATAGAGATCCATATGCACTACATTAGAGACTTAGTACATGATCGGGTCATTGATTTGCAGTTTTGTCCTTCAGCATAATAGACTACAGACATCTTCACCAAGACGTTCATTGAGTAGAAGTTTCACTCTCTACGCGATCGTCTTGGATTGAAGGACACAATTGCTTAGCAGACGTATTTTCTTCCTGTTTTCTTTTGATTACATTGTATTTTGAGGGGGGGTGTTCCCATGAGGTTCTCCCTCTTTCCTCAATTTTAGTACAAGTTGCATTGTATTTTGGGTGACCTTTGGCCTTAGTTACCAGGGCCCATTTTCTATTTTTCCCCATAGTAGTGTTCACGGGGGGTGTTGGAGATACTACACACCTAGGATCTTCATTACTGACACATGCAGACATTTAGTTAGAGCATGGGACTAAATGCAAGATTCTTTCTGCATGATTTACTCTATGATTTGCTCTTACTTTCACTTCGCAACTAGCTAAGCATCCCCGGAACTTGTTGTAAGTGTCGAGTCCTCTCTTTGATCACCATTATGGTGCATTGCCTTGGGATCTTCACCCAGTAATGCTATATTATGAGTGTTGTAACCTATTTTCTGAATTAATCATTCTTTTTTGTTTTTTTTATTCTTTTAGTGTTTTCGCTCTCCAAAACTGTGTGTTCAACCTTTATTAGCAAGATTCATTTGTGCAAATTTTCTAACACATTACAAACCAGAATAAAAATATTACCACTGACTATCGAAGGAGACTACCTTGGCATGTATGGTATGATAAACATTGTTGTTAATCGCTGATGAACCAGCGTTCACAACTTCAAGCTCACTTTGTTTCAATGTAAATAAAATATCACAGTACGCGATCTCATTTTCCAAAGCGTTTGCCAAGATCTGAACACCCGAGCCCACAGAGTTTATTTTCACTGCAGGGCATTCCCCATCTGATCCTACGAATTGCGGCGTTTCATTGCAAATTTCTCTAATGAAACCTTTGTATTTTGATCAGAGTTGACCTTCATTGTCTCTCTTTGGTAAGAAAGAGCTTCGACTTTTCGCTGTAGATGGTAAACGTAATTCACAGCTTCGAGTACTTGTTTTGACACTGTTCGTTTTCCCTGCACAACAGAACATTCAACTTCCGATAGAAAAAAGACCTAGAGAATACTTTTGATGTCCAAAAACCCTAGATACTGAGCAGGAAAAAACATACCCGGAGATTTTCTTCTGGAAGCAATGATCTAAGCTGTGAAAAAAGCACTTTCATTTCTTTACGCCGCTGTCTTTCAATCATTTTGTGATTCCTCTTGCATGCCGTGACGCAGCCCGGTAATCTATCCCAACACTGACCATCAGCTGGATGATTGGAATTTCAGAATGTTTGCATTTGAGGATTCGAAATGTCGGCTGGGATTTCAGAGTCGCATCTATCGCACAAATTAAATGTGTTGACACGATTATCAGTATTATAACTCGATCTAAATGGGCCTTGCGTTGGTGGAGATAGATTGGAAGTACTCGATACGCTCATGGCGACAGCGCTACAAGAGAAAATTGGTCAATTCAGCGAAGAAGGGATACTCATCTCTGACGTGAATTAAGCCTTAATAAAAGACCTAATTTGAAAATCATGAAAACTTTGCAAACAATTTACAGAGAAGCGAGCGGTTCCACGATCGTCTGCAATCAGATTAATAGTCTATCACTTCCGGCTTTCCAGTACAGCACAAAATCACGAAACGAATCCTGATAAACAGCCGAGGATCACCTTAACTCATAAGGAAATGAGTTGGGAATCTTGGGATCTGTTATCAGACTCAAAGATTTCTTCCTTCAAACGAAACAAAAGCCTGTCGAAGATCACTGAGAAGATCTGATCCATTTCACTGTATAAAAATACGGCCCACATGTCAATCTGACGCTATAATGAGGAATAAGGTATTTGAAAATTATCGAGGGCAACATCCAATCATAACATACATTTAATTCTCTTATTTTGAAGTAGGGAAGACGTAATGCAACCAAACCGCTGGCAAAGGCAACATCGAGTTATAGAAATACAGCATGAAGATGGATTTCCTTTTTGTACAGATACGCGTGGGTCTTTGTTTATGCGACAACATGAGTGCCCGACCCTCTGGCACAACATTATTTATTGGAATCATACCGTATTATATGTTTTAATTATTTTTCTGCTTAGTTGAAGTTAGGTAGTTTCTGACTTGTATCCCATGTTCATCCATGCCATATAATTCTAGCGTTTTCTTCATTACTTAGCCAGAGGGGTTTAGTTCTTTATTTCTTCTTAGTAATTTGAAGAATAGTAGAATTCTTCCGATCATTAGGCACATACCATGGGAATTTTAAGTGCATGACGGGATAATTTTTATCTATCTTTTAGCTTTTTACAAAACCTATTTATTTTCAAATATGGTAAATTATTATATATATAAAATTGTTATTTAGATAAACTCTAAAATTAAAAGTTTTTAATTCTCAAATTTTAGTGAAATCTATGTAAGTGGATATATATATATATATATATATATATATATATATATATATTGTTATTTAGATAAACTGTAAATTTAAAAGTTTTAATTGTCAAATTTGAGTGAAATCTATGTAAGTGGATTTTGTTATTTAAGTAAATGATAAAATTATCATTTTAAATTGTATAATTTGAGTGCATTCTATGTGAGTGGAATTCATGGTTAGGAATAGGTAAAAATATATATTTCTTCCTAAAACGTCATAGCCAATGCAACAATGATTATCAAATCCAATCTCGCGGCTCGCCTAGATCTTTGTGTGGTGGGTGAAAGATGCTGCGTTCCATTTCGAAGATAGTTCGTGCACCATGGATAAATGCCTATTATGGGCCCAACGAACCCCCCCTCGCTTTGCTTTTCCAGGTTGATCGAGGGAGAGGGCCATGAACCTGCACACACATAAGCAAGCCACTTGTATCCATGCTAGAAAATGAGCGGGTCAGAGTCTAAAAACTTGTGTTTTGTAATATATTTCTTTAACACGTGAACTTTCTCATTCAGATTCTGCTTGTATCGACTTTTTTGGTTTTTCTCAATACAATGACACTTCAGTGATTTTTACAATGTAAGTTGCATATAGTATTAAATAGTTTAGAGTCTTTCTTAATACAATGACACTTCAGTTATTTTTAAAATCTAAGTTAAATATAGTATTAAAGAATTTTTCTAGATGATGATTTTAAATAAGTTATTAATTTTTTAACTATAAAAGCATAAATTAAAATAGCACAAATCTACTTTCATTTTTCATCATTTAAGGGTGAAGCTATACAATTTTCCCTCGTTCTTTTTTAATAAAAAATTATTAGCGTGAGCACAAATGATTGAGTGACTAAGAGAAGTTAAAGGGGGAATTTGGAGCTTTTAATAGCTAGTGGTGTCCAATGAATATGGTGACTTCCATATCTGTGTGGTCTCCTCTAAATACTTTTTGGCCATAAACATCTTGCATATTTTAAAGAAAAAGAAATTATTTATTTTTGTTATGATGCTTGAATAAATCTTTATTGTCACCCTCATGCATTGCCAAGAAGAAGTAGATGTTTTATTAGCAGTTTCAACCTCGTTGCATCTTCCCCACTTCCCTATGATATTCTGAAGCAAGAACTACATGCATATTCCTATACTTTTGTAGATTTTGATCTAGTGAATGAAATTTCAAGAGACATTAGAGTGAATTTAGACATGGAGTGCTTCCAAGCTCTTGATTGGGAATTGTTTCCCTTCGAGTGCAAATGCTACCAAAAATATGGAATATTTATATCCCTACAATGTTCAAAAATCCTAGAAAGTTGGCTCTTCAATAACCTTTTGGATTAAAGTTGATGAAGCAAGAACAAGCCTCTAAAATACTCCCCAAGTATTAAAGGAAAAATCTTCCATACTTTGTATCAGTTTTAGACCCTAAACTCATAGCTTGTATATTTACATTCCTAAAAAATTCTCCCCCTAGATGAACATTTTGTTGCTATAAACCTATTTTTCGTTCCACTATAATTAAAGAGGGCCAAGTTTAAAATCCCTCAGTTGCTAGTCATAATGCATCCCATTTCACCCTGTCCTTTACTTATATGGGTTTTACAAGAGAGTTATTGATAAGAAATGAAAAACATACAACATAGATTACTCTTCTCAATATTCTCAAGTAGTTGAATAATATTATATTGGAGACATCACCATTAAATGATTGCAGTGAGACTAAACTAAATTGGACTAACTAAAACTAAACTAGGATACTTGGATGAATGGTTTTGACACCTAACAAGTGCTTGGAATTAGATTATAGAACACTCTCCCTTAATTATAACCACATAAAAATTCAATTAAGATGCATGTTTTTCTATATCTCAGTGAGGCTTACAATTAAAAAAAAATAACTTAGGTAGATATACTTTTTCTTTTTTCTTCTTCCAAATCCTGTAGCCTTTAAATTCTTTGAGCTTTTTCTTCTTGTTGTATCCTTCAAACCTTAGTTTCTTTGTTTGTTGGTTTAGGTCTTCCATCATTCCAGACTGTCTAAGCATGTCTTGAACTTCTTCAAAAACAGCTTGTAAGTGGTCTTCTGCCACATATTATATTGTGTAGTGTGCTTTTGATTATCAATCTGCTACAACATAAGATGCGAATAAAATTTTATCTCTTCAAAACTTGAATACCTAAAAATTTCACTGCTTTGTTGATCATGCATGTTGTCTTCAACATTCATATCTGCAACTGCTATGTAGACCTCATCTAGACATGGTGTTGCAAGACATAATTCAAGAAACTTTAACTCTTCTTCATAATCGTCATGTTTACCTGGACATTGGAAATCAATGGCCAGGGTAAAAACATTGGAGAACCACATTGGTTATCTTCCTTCTGCTCTACAATGTAATCTTTCTCTTTGTGGGCTTCCTTCTCTACCTCTGCCTCTATCTCTTTGCCTTTTTTACTAGCTTGTTTTGTTGCAAACATATGTTTCCACTTGGTTTTCAGAATCAAGTGAGCTTCTCTCACCAAATAGAATCATGTCGATATCATGTTTTTGTTGCATCATCTGCAACCATTCATCATTAGTCAACTAATCTTCATCAAAGTTTACATCAAAAATATTAATTGTTGGATTCACCATAGCATTGATTGCTTCAATCACAGTTTCACTATCATCAGCAAGCTTTGTTGCTAGATCCACCAAATCTTCATCCACTTGTGGTCATGCACAACAAGATTTATGAGCATCTATGTGCTACCTCTCTACTTCTTCTGCAAATTCCTCCTCACTATCATTATCCACTTGTGGCTGAGCACAATGGGATTCACCATACTTTTCATCTTCACCTTCAATACTCCCCCTTGCACCCAAACTCTTGTCAAGGGTGTCCCAAGCCTCCTTGGTTGTCTTGGCATTTGAAATAAGGGGAACAATGTTCTCATCTACATATTCTTTTATGCATTTCAATGCAAAAACATCTTTTTACCTCTTCACTTCCAATTCTTTCATGAAAGCTAGGTCTACAAATTTTCTTTACAAAAACGACACACATAAAAGCTTTCACAATTATCCTTTTTAAATGTTACAAGCCCACAACCAATTTTTGGTTTGAACAACGCCATTTTGGTTTTTCTAATAAACCCTAACGTCCTTCAAAAAAAACCTATTTAAATTAAAAACTTTCAAATATAAGAAATAACATATTTTGAATAAACAATTTTGAAAATAACATCAGCATTTTGTAATAACAAAACTCTTCCTTTTTCTTTAACCAATAACAACTTCTTCTTTTTTCAAAATGAATTTTTTTTTAATAATAAATACATTTTTTTTAATAAATTACTTGAAATAATCGTTTTTTTTTAATAAACAATTTTGAAAATAACATGAATCTTTTGTAATAACAAAACTCTTCCTTTTTCTTTAACCAACAGCAATTTCTTCTCTTTTTCGAGATGAACCCTTTTTTAAATAATAAATTCAACTATTTTTAATAAATTACTTTGAATAAAACTTCTTCCATTTCTTAAATAGAACCACTTAGAAGAAACTTCTCTCGAATATGAAACCTTTTTTTACAAAAAGAGGAGCTTCTTTAAAAAAAAAACTTAATTACCTTTAAAAAACCCCTTCTTTTTAAGGAATTCATAAAGCCTCTTTAAACACGTAAACAACTTGTTCGTTTAATGAACAAGACAAACTTTATACCCGTCTTTGACTTTATGCCTCGTTCTAATTGCTTCAATGACTTCAATTTTCGTGCCATCTTCTGAAAAAGTGACTTGGAGACGGAGATTTGACTTTTCATACCTTCGTTAAGCTTCGTGAGATTGGAATTGTATTGGATCACCATTTAACGTGGACCCCAGTGCATTGGTCACTTAATTTTTATTTTTTTTTTAATTTTGCTAGCTTCTCCAGTTTCACCATTATTTATGTTTTGAGAAAATGGCTCTCGCAAGAAGCGTTTTCAGACTTTTTTCAAATTTTTACCGGTCTCTCAAAAAGTCTTGCGCAGAATCACCTTTTCTCTGTGGTGTTCTCACTTCGCTCAGGTTGCTGCTCTTTTTTTGGAGTCTTATATAGATTAAGTCTGATATCATGATAAGAAATGAAAAACGTGGAGCAAAGATTGGTCTTCTCAATAATCTGAAACAGTGATATAAAATTATATTGAAGACAACAATATTATAAAATTACATTGGAGACAGCAACATTAGATGATGGCAGTGAGACTGAACCAAATAGGAGTGACTGAAACTAAATTAGAACAGTTGGATGGATGGTTTTGACACATAAAAGGTGGTTGGAATTAGATTCTCCAACAATTATTAGAAGTTATATGAGTGAAGTTACATGTGAGAATACTTTCTGATCATGATTATTTTATCACAATTTTATAATTATGAAATAATAATTGTTTCATTGTTAGGAAATTTGAGAAAAAAGTTTCTAAAATTTGTTATTTCCAAAAGATGAAATTGATCTTCATATAAGTTGGCTAAAATTAATTTCTAGTATATAAGTTAACTAGAAATTCATTATTGTAAAAAATTCCTAACTTTTCAGCCAAAGATTAAAATGAACCAATATAATCTGATTGAATGTGTTTTGATCCTATGTGAACCAATATAATCTGATTGAATGTGTTTTGATCCTATGTGATCTTAGTCTAAGACAATAAAACTACTCTATTCTATTAAAATTCAAACATGGTCCGCCAAAAATATTGATGTGCAGCAAATATTCATCGTTGCTATGCATGTCTAACCAGTCTTTTATTTACCTTACCAACTAGCATATCTAACAAATCTGTGGTTCGGTTCAGAAAGTATGCATATCTGGCAAATCTATTACATAGTTTAAGATGGACGCATAATATAAGTTTGACGGACCTTAAAAAACATTTATTTATACCTTACAAAAGGTTATTCTCGACCTACAGTGACCGTCAGATCCTGATTCTTGATGTGTTGAGTGCTTATGGACGTTAAACGTATTGAGATCAAGTACCTGCATCGTTAAAAAACATATAACCAGATGTCCTTACTGCATGCAGCGAAGCCAAGTGCTTTTAGAGTTCGCTGAAAAGTAATGTACTGTTTAACCTAACAAAAAGGCAGGAGTCTTACTGTTATTTATAAAAATAAAAAGAAACATGAATTATTCTCAACTTCCTTTCCTTATCCATCCAAAAGGTTTACATAAGAGCCATTACTTCTTAGCATCGGATTTCTTTTATATTTAAGATTATCCTAGATACAGATCAAGAAGAAGAATAAGAATTTTACCACCGACAGCTAGTGTAGGAGACTACCTTCGCATGTATGGTATGATAAACTCTGTTGTTAATCACAACTTGAAGCCCACATTGTTCCAATGCAAATAAAATATCAGAGTAAGCGATCTGAGTTTCCAAAGCGTAGGTCCAGATCTGGACACCCAAACGCAGAGAGTTTATTTTCAATGCAGAGCATTCACCATCTGATCTTACGAACTGGGGCGTTTTATTGCAAAATTTCTCCAATGAAACTTTCGCATTTTGATCACTGTTGATCTTCATTGTCTCTCTTTGGGCAGAAAGGTCTTCTATTTTTCTCTGTAGATGGTAAACTTAATGAACAGCTTCAAGTACTTGCTCTAACACAGTTCGTTTTCCCTGCACAACAGAACATCTAACATCCATTGAAAAAAACCCTAGAGGATTCTCTTGATGTCTAAAAACCCTAGATATTGAGCAGTTAAAAACATACCCGGATATTTTCTTCTGGGAGCAATGACCTTAGCTGTGAAAAAAATACTTTCATTTCTTTACGCCGCTGTATTTCAATCATTTTGTGATTCCTTTTGTCTGTCGTGAAGGAGCCTGGTAATCTATTCCACGACTGACGATCAGCTGGAGGACTCCCATTGCAGAATGTTTGCATTTGGGGATTCGAAAGCCCGGCTGGGTTCTCAGAGTCGTAGCTATCGAAGAAACTAAATCAGTGGACATGATGATGAGTATTGTCACTTGATGCAAGTAGAAATGGACTGCAAGTACTGGATACTCCTCTGATATCAAACGTACTGGCGACATCGCTATAAGAGAAAACTGGTGAATGCAACGAAGAAGGAATACTCATCTTTAACGCCAATTAAGCCTTAACCGACCTAATTTGAAAATTATGAAATCCTTGCCAACAATTTACAGACGAGCGTGTGGGTCCGCGATCGTCTGCAACCAGATTAATATTCGATCACTTCCGGCTATCCAGTTCAGAATAAAATCCCCAATCGAATCCTGATAAACGACCGAGGATCACATTAACACATAAAGAAAGGAGTCGGGATCTGTTATCAGACTGAAAGATCTCTTCCTCCAAACTAAACAAAAGCCTGTGAAAGATCATTGAGAAGATCCTAATCCATTTAACTGTATAAAAATACGGCCCTTGAGTCAAACGATGCAATAATGATGAATAGTATATGGAAATAATGGGGCCAACATCCACTCATAGTATATTTTTATTTTTCTTATTGTCTGAGTAGGGGAGACGTAAAGCAACCAAACCGCCTGCAAATGAACATAGTATTACAGAAATGCATCCTAAAGATAAACTTACCTTTTGAATATTAGCGTACGCGTGGTTTCAATAAATTATTATTATAACATCCCATCCATATATATTAACATGTTTTAATTTATTTTCTGCGCAGTTGTATGCCATGTTCATCGTGCCATATATTTTCGCATGCATATAACAATCTATTATTGGCACTACAACACGTTTTTCTTTATTAGTTCGCGAGAGGGGCTTACATTTTTATTAGTTCTTACTAATTTGAGGAATAGTAGGATTCTTCCCGATCGTTCGGCATGTTGCTCGGGGAGTTTTAAGTGCATGGTGGGAGAACTTTTTTTCCTTTTCTTAAAATTCTATATATTTTACGTTATAATATTTGCGGTATATTATAAGTTGATTTAATGGTTAAAATTATATACATCACAATTTGAATTTTGAACTATGTTTCTTTCATTTTAATGTTAATTTTTCCATTCAAATTTTCGTGAATATTTTTGGATTTAATATTACATGACATTTTAGTATTTTTGCAATGTAAAATGCACATATTATCAAAGAAGTCATCTAAATGATGTTAAATTTGTTGGCAAGCTTTTTAATTGTGGAAATATAAACTAAATGGAGAAAATATAACTTTATTTTTTATCGGTGAAATATAAAGCTATGCAATTTTCTCTCATTTTTTTTAATAAAAGTTTAGATGTCTCAATACATATGATTGAGTAGCCAAGAAAATTTGAACGGGAAAAGTTACAGCGTTTAATAAAGCGTGGAAAAATAAGGGAATTGTTATATTGTGTGATGTTATGTGAGAAGGAATTCGTGGCTATAAAAAACTTTGACACTTTAAAGAGAAATTAATAAGTGTTATTTCTTTTGAAACTATTAAAGTTTGCTATCATGTTTGAAAATTCCCCATCGTCATTTTCATGCATCCATTACAAAGAACAAACAACATCTATTATCATGGAAAGACCTTAGCTAAGAAGTGGGTGTGGTTATTCTCAAAGAGACTCGGAACTTAGTTAGCTAACCATCGGTAATTCACTTGAAATGGATGAAGTCAAATCCAATTCATGGAAGAGGATATTACACTCTTTAATTTAAGCTAAAGGAAACCAAGATCACATATTTTCTAGTTGTCCCTACATCATAGGGCCAAGAGGGATGTACCTAAATTATCATTGTTTTACAATTTGACCTAGAAGTGGATGTTTTGAGTAGTTTCAACCTGGGTGCATCTTCCACACCTACATGTTTTATGATGATAAATTATTGGAAATCAAGAAAAGATTGTTGGAAAAGTATGTTTGCAAAGTTATTCCCAAGCAAGGACAACATGCATGTTCCTAGATTTGCGTAGATTTTAATCTAGTGAATAAAATTTCAAAAGAAACTAGTGTGAATCTACATAGGGGATGCTTCTAAGATATTGACTATGAACTATTTCTTTTCAAATGAAAATCCAACAACAAATATGGAATCTTTGTCTTCCTATAGGTGTTCAAAAATTCTAGAGAAATGGTGTTGGGTCCCCATAATACTAGTGATTACCCCATTACTATTGTTGTTGTACCCCTTATTAATATTGTTGTGCCCATATTGTTACTATTCTGCCCCATAGAAGCCCACTATTTTTATTATTGTGCCATTACATTATTACTGTTATGTAGGCTCTGATTATGTTATGACCTCTTAGACTCCTATATATAGAAAGGAGGTCTTTTCATTTGTATCATCGAATAATTGTTCATTTATGTAATGTAAAGGAGGTTGCCCCCTCGAA
>APFE030086129.1:126956-147933 GCA_000404065.3 Pinus taeda
GGATCTTTGTTCAGGATATCATCAAATCAGAATGAAGACTGAAGACATTCCGAAAAAAACATTTAGAACTCATGAGGGTCATTATGAATTTTTGGTCAGGGCTTTTGGCCTTACCAATGCACCCTCAACATTTCAAGGGTTGATGAATTCAAATTTCAAACCATTCCTTAGAAAATTTGTGCTAGTATTCTTTGATGATATACTAATCTACAACAAGTATTGGAAGGATCATGTTGAACATGTTGACAGGGTGCTACAACTATTGGAGGAGAAACAATTATATACAAAAAGATCCAAATGTTTCTTTGGAGTACAAGAGGTGGAATATCTGGGTCATATTGTATCTCATGAAGAGTTAAGGTAGACCCTAGCAAAATTAAAGCCATTAAGGAATGGAAAATCCCCACATCCATAAAGCATATGCGAGGATTTCTCGGGTTGACAGGGTTTATCGCAAGTTTGTTAAGAATTATGGGAGAATAGCAGCACCTCTAACAACATTATTGAAGAAAGATGCATTTTCATGGACTCCAGAAGCAACAAAGGCCTTCGAACATCTTAAGAGGCAATGTGCCGATAACCTTCTTAGCTACAAGAACCGCGGACTTCACAAAAACTTATGTGGAAGTTAATGTTCAGGAAATGATGGTGTTGGTTTTAATGCAACGATGAAAGACTCTATTGCTTTGAAAAGTCATAACAATCAAGGGAAATTTTTACACAAAGCTATTTATGAGAAGAAAATGCTGGCAATACTCCATGCACTTAAGAAATGGCGACCCTACCTAATGGGAAGACACTTCAAGGTAAAAACGGATCATGATAGCCTTAAATACTTTTTAGAACAAAGATTATCCTCTGAAGAGCAACAAAAGTGGGTCACAAAGATGTTGGGTTATGACTTTGAAATCATCTACAAAAAAGGGAAGCAAAATGTGGTGGCAGATGCCCTCTCAAGAAAGGATGAGGATGTGGAAGCATTGTTGTGCGCCATTTCTATTATCCAACCAGATTGGATAAACGAAGCACGAGAGGAATGGAAGAATGACAAAAAAGTGTGGACACTGATTCGAAAATTACAACAAGATTCTAGTACGTCTGATACATTTAGCTAGCAAAATGATTCGTTATGGTACAAAGATCGCTTATACCTCTGTAAGAATTCCCAACTAAAACAAAAGATTCTTATGGAATTACACACTTCTCCCTTAGGAGGGCACTCAAGATTTTTAAAAACTTACCACAGGGTTAAGAAGGAATTTTTTTGGGAGGGCCATAAATCAGATATTCAAAAGTTTGTGGCGGAATGTTTGGTTTTCCAACAAAATAAAGTTGAAACAATTAAGACACCTTTATCCATTCCAAGCCAACGTTGGGAGGAGGTTTCAATGGATTTTATCACAGGTTTACCCAAGTCTGAGGGAAAGAGTGTCATCATGGTGGTAGTTGACAGACTTACCAAGTATGCACACTTTTGTGCATTATCACATCCATTTAAGCCAGTACAGTTTCCACGGCATTTATGGAAACAATTCAAAAGCTACATGGAAATCCAAAGATTATTGTAAGTGACAGAGATCCCATTTTCACTGGAAATTTTTGGAAAGAATTATTTTCTTGTCTTGGTACTCAATTAGCTCATAGCGCATCTTATCATCCTCAATCTGATGGGGAAACTGAGATAGTAAACAAATGTTTGGAAGGATATCTTCGTTGCTTTGTATCTGATAATAGACACAATGGGTCAAATGGTTGCCTCTGGCTGAATGGTGGTATAACACTTCCTTCCATACAACAACAAAAATGACCCCATTTATGGCACTTTATGGATATCAACCACCATCCATCACATCATATTTAAGAGAAAATTCTAAGGTTCAAGCAATGGAACATCACATCGAACATCAACAACAAGTCCTCCAACTCTTAAAGGATAACCTCATGTTGGCACAGAATAGAATGAAACAACAGGCAGATGAACATCACAGTGAAAGAAGTTTTGATGTAGGTGATTGAGTATTCTTAAGACTACAACCATATAAGCAAATGTCCCTCAAGCAAGCTAAGAAGGATAATAAATTATCACCAAAGTATTATGGTCCGTACAAGGTGTTGCAAATGATTGGTACTATGGCATACAAATTAGAGCTTCCTGCAGCTTCTCGATTGCACCCAGTTTTCCATGTTTCATGTTTAAAGAAGGTTATAGGCAACAAGCTACCAATTCAAACAATATTGCCAGAACTTGACGAGGGAGGAAAAATTATATTGGAACCAGAAGCAGTCACAGAAACAAGAACTCGATAACTACGAAATCGATCAATTTTAGAGTATCTTATCAAGTGGAAGAACTTATCTGCTGAAGATTCCACATGGGAGGATGAGAATTTTATACCGAAGCATCCAGAACTACTCAAGCATTGAGGACAACACTTTTTTTGAAGGAGAGGGGCATGGTGCGGTCCCAATAATACTAGTGATTACCCCATTACTATTGTAGTATCCCCTATTAATATTGTTGTGCCCTATTTACTATTGTGCCCATAAAAGCCCCACGATTGTTTTATTGTGCCCTACATTATATTGTATGTAGGCTCTGATTATGTTAATGACTTAGGCTCCTATATAAAAAGGAGGTCTTTTCATTTGTATCATTGAAGAATTGTTCATTTATGTAATGTAAAGGAGGTTTCCCCCTCGAAGAGGCTGAATTCTAAGGCGTTGATCTATCTTTCCTATCTTTTCTTGAGCTGGTTTCATAACAAATGGATATTGAATAGACTTTTGGATTGAAGTTGTAGTAGCAAGGTGAAGCACCTCAAAATTCCCTAAGAATTAAATGGAAAACTTCCTTAATTTTCATAAGTTTTAGATACTAAAATCCTAGCTTGTACATTTAGAGTCTTAAAAAATTCTTCCCTTAAAGGCATAGTTTGTGCTACCATGTTATTTTCCTTACTCCCATTCTCATATATATTTTCTAAGGGTCCCTCTGTACTGGAATTCAACAATATATGTGCATCATCCCCACTCTCTATCCATTTACTTCAACTCCTTTATGTAAAATGTTGTGCATAAAATTATCGCTACCCTACCTATCTCTAGTGATGGTCCTCTCCGTTGAGAAATCTAGGGCATCAATTGTATAGATGACTTCTCTACTTATGATAATTTCTTGTGATAATATTTTTCTTCTTGATTATGATCTTCTCTTTCTTCTAGTTATTATTATGTTAGTTTCATCAAGACAATTACCATATCATGAACAATAAAGAGACAAGAGATGAATACCAAGACAATGTCAAATACCCTTGACATTAGAGTCCCCCAAAGACCAAGTCACTAGCCTCCCCTCCAACGCTGCTCTTCCTCTTATTTTTATTGGCTTACTTCGAAATCTCGATTTCTTCTTATAAGTCTGTTACCCTACAACAAAAACCATAGATGACTTTCTCTCTTCTTGGAATGGTATCCTTAAGTGCGAGAGACGTTATACTTCTCCTCGACTCCTTCTAGTGAATTCTTCCACCCAAACAAAATCACCTTAATGTAGATGCAAAAATTCGACCTCCTGTTGAAACCTTCAGATCTGATACCTTCGCACATGGTATGATAAACTAGCCCAAAATAGTCCTTAACTATATTTGTTACCATTCCTTCTTACTGCGTTGATGTAGATGCTTCTTTATTTTTTCTTTCACACTTATTTGTAAACTTTCTTGACCAAATTTCATGTCTCCAAATGAGGACAAGCACTAGTATATATAGTCACTTGTCCATGGCAGTTAGTCTGATATGATCTCAAGAGAGGTTGACTTCATCTTCTAGAATTCTCCCTTCTTTGTAGGTCGACTTAATGAGGGCTAGTGACAAGGTCTTGGAGGAGGAATTTACATAGACAACTATGACCCTTTACGATGTGTAACATGTCTTCATTAAATGACAATGACTCTTTAGAATTTTATGACTATATGAGAAAATTATTAAGGGCTCTCAATGGGAGCCTATACTAAAAATAAAAGCTCTTGCTCATGAAACCCATAATGCAAGCATTACAATAATTTCATTTTTCTTCTTTACATCTCTTACATAAAATCATAATTACATTTCATTATGAAGACTAAACCTAGTTACACATTTCAACACTCCCTCTTAACTAGGGAGGTATTCATAATGGTACTTGGTCATTCTCAATTTGAATAATTTCTCATAAGAAGAATTAGATTGGTAACCCATTTGTTTAGCATCATATTAACCAACATTGTTACATAGCAAGGCCTTAACCAACAACTCTATCTCTCCACAAGCTACGAGTTCAATGCTGGTGAGACCAATGGTTTATAGACACTCTCATCATTATCTCTCTCAGAACATACCCCACCCAAGTTCTCAGGGTGTGTTCCATGAGGACCATTCTTATCTTGGACTCCCCAGCCCTCAAAGAATATTGGTCCTCCATGTCTACTCTTATATTGTATGCTCGATCTCATCCTTAAAGAGTGTTAAATGCCAAAGGATTACCCAATCCTCTCATTCTATCTTCCAAAGTGAGGACCAGAATGATGTGCCCATCTCTCCCTCTTAATTAGGGAGGATATATTTATTCCAATAAAGGAATATAGTCATTCCTACAGAGGGAATGTACCTAAGCTCCCTCTTGGCGTAGGAATTTTTAAATTTTAGTCCATGTAAGAAACTTTTTTTCCAAGCTCCCTCTTGACTAGAGACATATATCAACTTCCAAGGTGAATATGATGGGACAACCAACTGCTAGAAGAACTCCTTCCTTTGATGTAATGAATTGTTCTTTTTCTTGGATTCTTCATCTTTTGGGAACTTCTTCATAGGGCATATACCATCCATCGATTTCATCCATGAGTCAGTGATGCCATCATTCTTTTCATTAGAAAGTGGTATATTAGTCTACATATGGCATTGCTTCAAGTTATGCTACCTTTATCATGCTTTCTTTTTCGGAAGTATCTTGCATCTTTCAACATGGTTCTCTTGGAAGACATCCACAGTTCCTCCCTTTTGTAGCCTTCCATAAGGTTATCCAGATAGTCATTCATAAATAAGAAATTAACACTTAAATCATAATTACCTTTTTGATGGTCTTTCATCATGACATCTTCCTGTAGGCATTAGCATCCAACGTACATGTTGACACATCTCCTAAAGAAATGTATTTTCAAGGGTCTTTATCTTTTTTAGACTTCCATCAGAGTCTTTCTGGGAGATATCATAGTCAAATATTATTGGTCTTTCAAATGTTGACTCCTTTTACCATTGCTACTTATTCCACGATACCTTCCTTTCTTTCTTCACATGTTTTATTCCGAGGAACTTCAAATTAGAGTTCCTCAATTGTAGTCAGTTACCTCATATTCCATCTAAAGACATATTAAGTTGATTTCATCTAGTAAATATTTGATCTATGCATTCCTCCATCCTGGGTGGAGATCATTTCTTTAATCATGCTTCTCAAGATAAAACATTCATCCATGTTGTCTGCAACCATATGACCTAACTTCCATAATATCATGTGTGAGGATACATACCTCATCTTTCCTTTGGGTCATCCAGACTTCTTGCAACAACTTCCTCTGAATGAAGGAGCTTCGTTCCATTGAACTGCCTCCCTATTATGTCATCATGCCATCATCCCATGGATTGCACAAGTTTGGAATTCTTGATGGAACACTTTTCTCTGCTCATGATCAGCGAACCTTAAAATGAAGATTCCAATAGAGAATCTGAAGGATCTTGCATATCCTATCATGCATATGTTATCAATATACTAATGTATGATGAGCCTTATTTTAGATGACTTATTCCTTTTTCTATAAGTACTTTTTTAGATTTCAATGAGGTTTCTAAGAGCTATAGCCTACATAGCTATAGATTTTCTACCATATATATTTCATGTTACCAATGTCATGAGTTATTATATATAATGCTTCTACCATGATAAAATTCTCTAATATGATGCATCCTATCTTATTTACAAATCTTCCTATCTATAATTTACACAACAAAAGAATACCTTTCAGTGAAGGAGATTATTTCACTCATAGTAGAGATATCTCACTTCCTCCTTCTTAGGCTTCTTTATTTAAGGTTCTTCCATTTATTTGGTAATATGAGCATCTTCCTTGTTTTCCTTGTTATTTTCCCTTTTAAGTTTAGGACAATCTCTTCTATAATGCCCATATTATTGAAATCCATAACACTGCACCTTAGCTATGTTCTTCCTTTTTGTTTTAGGACCAAATTTTCCAAACCTTCCCTTTCCTTCTGTCATAGCAACATAGGCTCGATTCTTCTCATTTTATCCCATGTCATCTTTTTTCCTCCAGTCTAGTTTCTTCAATATTTCATAATGACCATAGATCTTGGAACATAGTCGCTTATTTCTTTCCATAAATGTTTGAAGTGAATTTGCCACATTCCTCTAGTAGTGCATTCAATATTATAGTGGTTATTTCTTTGTCGGACATTATTTCACCTAGATCTTGATGTTCATCCCTTATTTCTGAAATCCACATAAAATATGAGGCTATTCCTTCTTCCCTTGAGATCTTCAACTTTTAGAGTTCTTGTCTTAAAGAGATAACTTCTCCTGCAGTACTTACGGAAAAAACTCTACCAATTTTTCATATAATTATTTTGAAGTATCTAATTTTCGTACATATGGGATAAGAGAGTCTTTTATGGATTCTATGATAATCCTCTTGGACCTCACTTTCCCTTTCATGTATTTAGCAAGTGCTTGAGTATATTTTTTAGGAGGATGGGTTATTGACCCCTTGATGTGATCCATGAATTCTTTTGCAATGAGGTTAAGGTCTATTCTTTTGTTCCATGCAAGGATATTTGAAGCACTGACTAATTTGCTGCTCTCCTTACAAAAATACATTTTTGATAGATTCAGATGAATTCATATACTTACTTAAGTAGATGTTGCTTTCTTCCCTTCCTTCCTCCTTAATTTTGATAGTATAACATTATTCCTTGAAGTATTCTTTGATGAGAGAGAAGTTGCTTTACGAACCCCTTTTGAAGAGGATGAATGGGTGATGATCGCGGAAATGCTTCTAGGGTTTTTAGTATTTCTTTATGCTTCCTCTTTCATAATGATTCCAAGACTCTTGGTGAAGTAGATTTATTCGTCCTCTTGCATGGTATTGTTTCTCTTGCTTTGATCGCTTTCTCGAACCTTGATCCTTATGTGTCTTCTTGATTAGATTCCCATCAATTCTAGCACCATAGCTCTGAAACCATGTTGAGAAATCTAGGGCATAAATTGTATAGATGATTTCTCTACTTATGATAATTGTTTGTGATAGTATTACTCTTCTTGATTATGATATTCTCTTTATTATAGTTATTATTGTGTTCTTTTCATCAAGACAATTACCATGTCATGAACAATAAAGGGACAAGAGACACAATATATAGGCTTCTCATCCAGGGCTGAAAACTCTCACTCTTTGAAAGGAAAACCCACATGAAATTCTTCTTATATATCTTCAATTGAGGAATACCAATACCATGACAAAGACCCTTGACATTATATTCCTCCCAATATCAAGTCACTAGCCTCCTCTCCAATGTTTCTCTTCCTCTTCTCTTTCTCAGCTTCCTTTAGAATCTCGATATTTTCTTATAGGTTTGTTACCCTACCACAGAAACCCTAGATGACTTTCACTCTTCATGGAAAGGTCTCCTTAAGAGGGAGAGACATTAAACTTCTCCTTGGCTCCTTCTACTTAACTCTTCCACCTAAACAAAATCACCTGAATGTAGCTGCGAACCTTTGACCTCCTCTTGACACCTTCATATCTTCTAACTTCCCACATGGGAGGAACAACTAGCCCAAAATAGTCCTTAACTATCTTCAGTGTCCTTCCTTCTTGTTGCACTGATGTAGAGGCTTCTTTAGTTCTCCTTTCACACTTCTTTCTAGAATTTCTTGACTGAATTTCATGTCTCCAAATGATGCTGAGCACTAGTGTATATAGTCATTTGTCCATGGCAGTTAGGTCAACATGATCTCAAGAGAAGGCCTACTTCATCTTCTAGAATTCTCCCTTTGTTGTAGACCGAATTGATGAGGGCTAGTGACAAGGTCTTGGAGGTTGACTTTGCATAGACATGTATGACTCTTTACAATGTGTTACAAGTCCTCATTACATGACAATGACTCTTTAGACTTTTATGACTAGATTATAAAATTCCTAAGGGATCTGAATGGGAGCCTATACTAAACATAAAAGCTCTAGCTCATGAAACCTATGATGCAAGTGTGATAATAATTTTATTTTTCTTCTTTACATCTCTTACGTAAAATCATAATTACATGTCATTATGAATACCAAACCTAGTTATATTTTTTCAACGCTCTCCTCACTTCCATTCTCTAATCATTTCTCATGGTGCTCTCCATCCCTCTCACTCTCTTGTCACAATGGAATTTTTTTGTAACTTTTCCATCCATTCATACAATCCCAATGAGAAGGAATTTAAATCCTCTACAAGGGCGATGTCAATGCTAGGGAAAAAATAAATGAAAGGAATCGAACATACGTAGAAAAATAAAGAGAAAAATATAATTTTCTTTATCACCAGATGAAAAATGCCTAAATGAAACTAGGAATATCATCTTGTAGAACTAGTAAGGGTTAGGAATCACCAAGAAGAAATATTCTATAATAATGTTAATGCAATGTAAAAGGCTTAAAATGGTTATTCTTTATGAGAGAAAATGATTTAGTAAGATGAAATATACACAAAATGAAATATTGATAACAAAGTTCCACTTACATATCAACATCATCAACATCCCTAGGGTTATAAACATGACCTATAACCTATTGAAGGTGGATCAATTGTAAGTAGTAGGAAAATAGAATTATCTATACATGAGTTTGAAGACACATGTGAAGACAATATTTTAAGAACATTTACCGTCATGGTCTTAACTTTAAGGTGTATTGTGGGTAACCTAATGAATGAAATTAAAGATGTCATTGGAGATATAAATATGGTCCTAAAAATAACAGTAAAAATGGGGAGGCATCTTCTTTAGGGATGTAATTTAAGATTTAGTAGAATACCATCCATATTATAAAGCTCGTACATGAGTGGAAAATTAATGTAGAGTAGCATAAGGCTCAATTAATGTGACATGATTAAAAGGCTACATGCCTTATATATCCAAATCTAATTCCAAGTAGATATTGTATAGCTCTAATGTGACAATTTTCTTATCATAAATTCAAACAAAATATTCATCACTTCATCAATAACTTCTGAATATCTGGAGCCCGTTCCATTGAAATTGAACCTTCTTGGCTTCAATACAAATAGGTTTGGGAAATTATTTGTAGGGATGATGAAGTGAGAATTGATGACCCTCTAATTTTTATTTGCAATGAAAATATTATATCAATAAAGAGAATCATGATCAAGTCGGGAGATACTTTGTTCAAATATCTACCCTATGTTATAGAAGAAGCTTAAGAAAAACTATGAAACACTGAATGTGAGATGGAGTACAAAGAAATAGCTCTTGAACTCCTAGTGATCAAGGTTGGTATTTGCAAGGATCCTTCTTCAAAAAATGGAGAAGAGGATGAAAACTAATATATACAATATTGAAATTTATGGATCATAATTAGGGACATGAATACAATATACTCACACAAGAAATCCAATGACCATTGAATCTGAAATAGTTTCTTAGAGATGGAGCTAAAAGTAATAATGATGATAACTCAATTTGATAATATTTTTTATGCGTTTCACAATGACTCTAGTGTTGTTATCAGAGAATTTTTTTTCATATACTTTCGTTAAATAGATAATTATTCGAGTCATATCACATATCATATTAGGGAGACATAATAAGAAAATTATGCCTCCAATTATATAAGCTAAAATGGAGATGAAAGTTTGATAAATGAAAACCAATAAACACTTTACAATAGATGGTTTCTACATCCACCCCTACAAGTAATTACAAGATATCATCAAAGGATATTTGTAAGGAATATTATATTATACCTGAAAGAAGCTATGATTTAGAGGATATATAATGTCCTTCATTGTCACACATTTGGAAAGAGAATAATCTTATCTCCAATTCCTTCCACCCAATATCATTTTGAAATGTATCATAAAATATCCTCAAAAATATCCTAGATACTTATTTCAACATTATCCTACCTTCAATATTCCACTGAGCTTAGCGTGCCTTGGAAAAAATTACACCTATCATTGGGAATATAAAAGCCATCTATAACTCCATACACTCGATCGACAAAGTGAATGAAAGATGCATGGTCATAAACATTAATAATGATAATTCCCTTGATAATGTAAGGCACAATGTGACTAACCTTATGTATAATTATTAGTGAGGACTTATGAAGGGCACTAGAGAAAGGGAGGAGAACCATGCCTCTTCAAGTAATATACATTGCTAGGGGCTTTTAAAAAACACCCTTTATTGATAAATGGGGATTCATGCAATATATCAAAATATTCTTACCACATATATATATTATATATATATATATATATATATATATTATATATATATATATATATATATATAATATATATACATATATATATATATATATACATATATATATATATATATACATATACATAATATTATATATATATAATTATATTATATATATACATATATATAAATACATATATATATTATATATAAGATATAATTAATAACAAATATAAAGTATATGACTAGAAAATAGTTCTGGAAATTATTTTCCATATTCCTATAATCAGAAAATTCATGTTAATGGTGAATTTCAAATCAATTAAATAAATCGACATTACCATTAAAATTTTCCCTTTCATGGCTACAAACAAGGACCCCATTTGATAACAAAAATTACAAAAAATATGATATATTGCAGAAAACAATGGCTCAACCCTCATGGATGTCTACTCTTAATTAAGTATGTTTATCTTTACCTTCTATATGTATGTGTCATTCTTTGTTTCCACCTACAATGGTGATCCCAATGATAGGTTCACTACTAAACTATGATAGAATAACTTCTTGATCGCAATATTGGACTAAGAAGAGTCTACTGAGAAGATGATTGTAGGGAAATTTTAGGGGTTAATATTTGTAGGTGGAATAATTTTCCATAATTTCTCAAAAAAAAAGATTTGATTATTTCCACTTTTTTCTAAAAATGCTTTCCCAAATTTTATAAAATTATAATTTACCTTAAAAATCACCAAATTTATTATAGGGACTCTATTAAATCTACTACAAATTTGAATATTTTTACAAAAATATCACCATACATTTTATAGATTGCATATCATAGAGTAGTGATATTTAGAAAGTTTATAAAACTTAAAATAAATTTTCATCCTTTAATGTTCCTTGATTGATTGGGTAGCCATTTTTCTAGCTAAGGTTGTAGATTAGTATGAATATGAAGGATGAGAATAAGAACATGTGGGAATGCTTAAGGTGATAAAATTTAACTATCTCTTCCTCATTCTACCGAAGCTAGTGATATTATAAGCTATATAAAAATAATGTTGTGGATTATGCCCTCAAGTCGATTAAGTGTGGTGACATATTAGATATTTTTTATATTTGGGTTTTATTCATTGTATGTTTAACTATGCTCACTTGTTCTTGATTATTGTAAGATTATCGTTAGAAATCATCACTTCATCATTTCATATCTCTTCACTCCTACAATTTCATTGTTCTCTACCATGATATTGGAGTTACTAGTTATAGTCCTAGCTTCTTATTATATAGTAGAAATATTGAATGTGGAAATGGTCTGATCAATGATTTGTATCAGGTGCCAATTTTGAGTGGAAAAAAATTGTTTCAACTTCTACTACAACCCAAAATGGAAATGAAGTTGAGTTTTGACCTAAAAGGTCTACTATAAAGGATATTATTAAATTATGAATTTATTGTTGCTGACAATATTATTGACACTAAATATAAGATGTATAAGTTCAATGGTATTCCTAAGAATGATCCAAGCATAGAGCATTCATTTTTTGTAAAATATTCTATCATGTTCATTCAGAAAGGATGGTGTAAATTATGAATGATTGAGTAGACATATTGTTTCATATTAAATGGGGCATACATAATTTTTAAATGAATTAGGTCCATAGGTATTTGGAAGGAGATGGGCGTGAATAGGTTGGGAGATTTTATAGGTTCTAAGTAGGTGTTATAGGTATTATGCTAGAGTTTCTTCAATAATAAATAAACATGCAATCAACAATGGTGAAACTCACTATTGGAAGAAATAATTGACTTTTAGGTTTTACATTCACCCGTTAGTGAGATTTTTTGAATCCTTCATAGGGAAACTAGATCAAGAATTATATCTCCCATGATAAGTATCCTTGTATGTATTACTTTTCATATCACACATTTTTATCTATATTTAAGAATATATGGTTTTATGTCTAACTTTCAATGATTTAATTTACTACAAGATAATTGTATGCATTCATAAAATCCGATAACTTTATACAATATTTGAATATAAAGGTGATTACCAATTCAAGGATATCTCCTATAAACGTTAACTCTTCACTCGCTAAAATCATTTTTAGTGGGTGATTACAATTAGGAGAATAATGACTTCTAGCTTTTCATAACTAGGGTGAAGCAAATATCACAAAAAAAATTACCTATCCCTGCACATAATGTCATGTGAGTGCGAATAGTTTCCTCTTTTCATTAATTATATAAAATATTATAATTATCATAATTTTCTTGAACTTCGATAACTAATTAGGTCTCTTCTTTGGAATTATGGGTCATATCCCTCAAATGCAAATAATCTCGTTTCTGTTATGTCCAAAAGTAATTTTAATATAGATGAAGAAAAATAATACAATAATAGATTTGAAGCAATAAAAGGAACATTTCAACCTAAGGGATTGTAGTATGTACCTACGCTAGATTGTGGTATGGAATTATAGTATTTCATTTCTCTGATAATGAGAGTGGATTTTAGTTTCAACGATAAATAATAATAACTAGTTATCAATATATCAATTTCCTAAGGATTATTAAAAAGAAAATATTGATAAATAAATTAAAATTCTACAAGATCATAGATCTAAGAGGAAAAAGACATATTTAATCGAACTGCATAATGACTACTCCATGTGTCTATAAATAACATTATTTTTACCTTTTTGTACCTAAAATACACCTATTTTTAATTTTTTAAACATAGGAATGGTTGTTTTGCATATGATCATGAGTTGAATGAGATTATCTGCCTAAGGAGGTTATACTCATGATTCACTTAATTTTTTGGTACAGTTAGTATATTAATGTGGCATGTCAATGTCAACATGTTATACTTCTAGCCAACAATGCTACGATAAATTGGGTTTTTTTCCACCTCTCGTGTTGACACTCTATCCAAGGTAATAACACTTCACTCATACACATCAAAACAAATTGGATACTGGAATTTATAAAATGGAGTGGTTCATAGGAAACATCCCCTAACATTACAAGATTTAGGTGAGAACATTTCCTTCCCATACATACACTAGTTCCTAGGTTTTGCATATAAAAAGAGAAATCAAGTATTATCCTTAGTTATTATTTTCATTTGGTATCATCATTTGATGATCTCTTGAGCTTTTTACTTTTCAAGCCTCAACGTTCTATTGTATTTGATAATTATCTTTATGAAGAATTTATTTATATAGTTGGTTATTGTTGATTTTCCCTGGTTGCCTAAACAACTTGCATAATGTCCACACAAGGGAACTCTAAGAAATCTTATGTATTTCCATTTCATTGTCTTTCATATATATTATATCTTTATTAGTGTTTCTCATAAACAAGTATTTCTCATAGTTAGGCTTACTTATTGTTGGGAACTATATCTTTGATAGGAAATACCACATATGTTGTGTGAGAACGTGTGTGTAACTCGATATATTTTTGGAAAACATACTTCCGAAAAGTAATTATAAGTTGATAAATGTAATATTACTTTGTAATTCACTATACTAAAAAGGAGTAAATATCATTTATAGCAGTTGAGTTTAAAATTTTGCATCCACCACGAGGAATAATAAATATATATTCTTCGCTAGACTATAGAGATAAAGTAATGTAGAGGCTTCCAACACAATTTAGCAATTTAGCAAGTGAAAAAAGGAGAAAGTAGGTACTTAGGGAAAATGCATTCTTGGAGAGTATATAGTACTAGATAGTGGTTTGTATAGTTTTGTATAGTCGAATAGAAATTCACACATTGGAAAAAAGAGGTCCATACATGTTCATACAATCATAGGGAAAGATCATACAAGCTATCCTACATGTCGTATAATGGATTGTTTTCTATATTTGGGTGTTCAATAAGTTGTATAATCTTAGCTAGAGAATTTGTTTATATTTGTGCATATGGTTTTTGGGAAATGTGTAGAGGCTTCTTAAAAGTTTTTTAATGAAACGAAAAGAAAATTTGAAATAATAAATTCCTATGTGATTAATAAATTCATTTTCATGCTCTCACTAAATTTTGGAGCCATATATTTTATTGATGTATTCTTAATTTATGTTTAGTTTTGTTATTTAGTAAATTAATGAGATGTAAGAAGAATAAGATAACAATTGCCTAAGGTTTAGAATATTTACAAGGTATTGGAGCTACTCTAATTATAAGTTCAAAGAGTTGTAGTTGTGTACATCTCAAAGATGGAATCAATGAACCTCGGGCTCAAGGATACATTGGATGATGCCCCTAATTTTTTATCTTTTGGAAGGTGTAACATCCCTCCTCCCACATCTACCCAAGTAATCAGCTAACTATGGTAAACATGTGACGAAAAGATAGTATGATATGATTTGACCTCCTAAGTCTCCTTAACGAAGCATAATCAATGGAAACACACCATACGGACCTTCCACATTAGCAATAAGATAACTAGGAACCATCCCAAACTTTTAGGTGGCCAACCCTTCAGTCCCACTGAGTTTTCGATAAATTAACCTCAAACTCTCCAATGCTATGGGCATGCGAGTCTTTAATGGGCTCTAGACACTCCCACAACATGGCATGCTAGTTTCCAAGGGCTATTTTTCTCAGTGTTGTGCCAATGTCCCAAGCATTTGAGCCATTTTTCAGGCCCATAGGCCAGGTCACTACCCATTATTCAATGGCACTTCCAGAATCAATGATTCACATAATAACAAGCCTTGAAAATAAAAAATAACTCCAGCAGTAGGACTAACTATCCCCAACTAGGACTGACATTTTTTCAAACAGTTGCCATCAATGAAATCTACATGAAATGAATACAAGACATAACATAAATGATTGATAAATCATATGAAACTTGACAATAAGGATCACCACCCTCTTCCCTTAACTATTTTGACATCAATTATGTCTTGCATCCATTATGATTTCAGTTACAAGTAAATACATGAATATAACCACGCCAATAACCATTGATATAACCATGCTTATAACCAACATTAAACAATGAAAATAAGAAAGAGACAACAACCATTAAATCCACATATTAACAAGTACAAAAGCAAGAGAACTTAACTTTTATTAATCATAGGCAAATCCAATTAGGTTCAAGACTTCCATGTACCACCCCACCATAGATATCGTTGAAACAAATCTTTTTTTTAGCCATTCAGCCTCATGTCATATTCCAAGAATGAATGTGGGAAATCATGGATTAACCAATCCAAAAGCAACTAATGGAATACAGAGGTTAAACCACATGCACCCTCACCAAACCGTGATCTCACCAAAACCAGCACCAAAATCACAAAACTGGATCGAGCTAGGAATGTCTTTGGACTCCATCACTATTCTTGAGGAATTTTTTTGTCTCCTTGTCTCTCAAGATTTACCACAGTCCACAGCAGATAAATAAGCCCTAAATTGAGACATCGCTCCCTGGAT
The DNA here is from genome assembly GCA_000404065.3 of Pinus taeda. Taxonomy (NCBI): domain Eukaryota; kingdom Viridiplantae; phylum Streptophyta; class Pinopsida; order Pinales; family Pinaceae; genus Pinus; species Pinus taeda. The sequence continues at coordinate 142,952 of APFE030086129.1, forward strand.
TTATAGTGTATCTTTCCAAAACCATTCAAGGGATTCCTAGGCCTTTGGGATTTTCTTGTGACTACCTCTATGTTGAATTCTGAAACCATCTGACAATTCTAAAGCTCAAAACCGAGAAAAAAATCCCATAAGACCAGGGCTATCTGGAAAAAGTCAAGGCTAGGATGAAAACCACTGTCATAAACAGACAAAACCATGCCATTGACAGTAAGAGAACCATACACCAACATGCAAAGCCATGCATGTCAAAATCAGCTAGGAAATCACACATGCAATATGCTATTTGTAAGTATTCCTGCTGAATTTGCTTGATCCTGCTCTTCCTTGCATGATCCTTACTTTCCTTCCTTTCCTTTACTTGCTTTTCCCTTCCTTACTCCAAATCTTGAGTGCTCCAAGAAAACTCTATGTGTCCAAGATACAAAGAGAGAATAAATAAAGAGCTCCAAAATTTAACTGATGAAAGGTTACAAACTGATCCTCAGAAGCCTCTTTATTGCTTAGGCCTCTCTTTTCTTCATTTTCCATTATTTTCCTTCAATTTCTTCCTCACATGCAACCCACGACCTTTCACCTTACTTTTCTCCCACTTTCCTTTATTTTCATAAATAAATGTGCCAAAATTCTTTTTTCCCTTTTTAATGCCTTTTCCTTTGCCTTTGCCAATTTCCTTTAGCCATAAACACATATAGTGATGATCAAAAGGATATCTTTGCCCAAAATTCAACTTGGAATACATGTCCCCTAACTGTGGTCTTAATTTTCTTTTATTAAATTTTATTACATGGAATTTTCACGAGGGCTGTTACAGAAGGTTAGTCCCACTCTCTTCATGGAGGGGAATTATCTATGGGACATTGTGAAAGATAAAGGGGCAACAAAATAGATCCACAGTGTTTGAAATTTGACAAAAAAATGACACCAAATCAAATTGGTTGACCATGGATTCCATGAAATTTCACTCGATCCCTCACATATTTCAAAAAGACATTGCTAGGGAGATGTCTCATGCACTCATAAGCCTCCACTAAAGTAATAGAATTAGCATGAAGATGTTCTTGTATAATGAACTTACATCCATAGAAATGACTAGTTTTAACACTATTACCAGTTACCTAATGAATATCATATATGTTTTGGATAAATTTTCAAGAGAAAGGGAAATGATGGAAGATGTGCACTTGGTGAACATGGCATTAAGTTGATTCCAAGTTTCATAGGAACCATTATCAAAGGTATTTATCCTGACAATAAGCTTCCCAATTTTGAAGAATATGGGATCGTTATTGATAAGAGGAAACTTGAATGGAGTTGAAGGATAAAGGGAATGGTGATGATAAGAACCTATCCCTATTTGGTTAGAAGAATGGAAAAGGAAAATGTTATAGTAAGGGTATGGGAAGGAGTGAAGAGTCATCCTTAGAAACACAAAATACAGACTTGGGTAAAATCATGTAATTTATTTATTTTCCATAACAATAGACATTATGAATCATAATATCTATGAAATAAGAAGGGAAAATGGAAACATCAATAGAAGTATGTAGTAGCATTAGTCAAACTTAGATGAGTCAAACTTAGATGAATGGTTTTTTTCTAGTTTTGAGAATGAAATATCATTGACATATTTCCTTTCTAATAGCATGGTTATGAGAATGCACGATATGAAAATAGTAGGTCATCTCATAATATGATCTTATCTTGATGATTGTGTCCTATTCTAAAAGAGCATGACTATATTTTAGATTAAGCTTGGTAATGATGCCTAGTATTTGGTTGTAGGAATTGGTACATTTTTCCTTCCTACATGAGTCAAATAAATATTTGGGTGTTAATGATGCATTCGTTGTTCAAACTCTAAAGAAAAAATTCCTTGTGGTATTAATTAAGGAAACTAAAGGAATTATAGTATAGTTTAAGAAAATTCAAGTCTTGATCATGGTAGAAGAATATAACACAAAATTAGCATAAGTGATTGGGTTTAGAGAAGGAAGTTGTATAGGGCACATAGCGAAACTATTCAAGCCCTAGTTCATAGCAGTAATGAGAATGATAAGTTATGGGAGTAGATGATGGGGAGCTTGCATTATAGATTGTTTCCTTGTCTGAGGGAGATAGTCATAAGAATTCTATATTTCAACATTCAAAAATAGGGAGTGTGTAGAGGGTGTGAACTTCGCAAGTAGGAAAAAAAAGAAAATAAAAATAAGCATACTCAAGTGAAAACCTCCATGAGGTGCCTGAGTCCCACTATTGGGTTGAAAACTTCTTAGGATGGCCCAATGGTGTGAAAAGAGAGAGAGAGAGAGAGAGAGAGAGAGAGAGAGAGAGAGAGAGAGAGAGAAATAAAAATATCTCTGGGTGAAAACCTCTCTTAAGGTGCCAAGGGCAAGTAGCTAGGATGAAAGCTTCTTGGAGGTAGACTAGTTGTTTTCAAAAAAAAGAGAATAGAAAAAATCATGAAAAATTGTATGCAGGTTAGCAGGAGGATGATTAGAGAGCAAAGGAGAATCAAAAGGGACCTATTCCACCCATATTTTTATTTCTCCATCTATTACCCTTCATCATTCCACCATTCTTGACATTTTTGTTTAACTCATTTGCCTCAATTTGCAAGGGTATCGTGTTTTCTATTGGATCCATTATAAACCTACATGATCCCTTGAAAACCTACAGGATGATCCTGTAGGAATTACAGTGGCTTGGGAATCCTACAGGAAGTAACCAGAGGGCAAGGAAATGAGCTGCACATGTCAAAAAAATAAAATTCCTACATCGCCATTTCATAACCATACCTCTCTCCATCTTTAACACCCCTACATTCATCATTAAAAAAATCAGTTTTCAAAAAAAATTACAGTCTTCAAGAAAAAGCACAGAGAAAAAAATGAGACAGAGAGCAAAGGGGTACAACACCTGAAGGGTTATTTCTCATTATTCACACACTCCTAGACCACCTCTCTATCCATGTTCATCATCCTCAAGTCCCAACAGTAGAAATGATTAAAATTTCTAAGGGAGAAGTAGCTACAAGGCATCCTGTAGGAAATCCTGGAGCAGCCTATCCCACAAAATAAAAATCATAAGTTGTGGCAAGTTTCCATCATGGATATCCAAGGGTAGAAGGAGCTCTAGAGCAGTAGCAGAACCATGATCTTCAACACCATGTACCTACACATCAAAGAAATCATCAAAAGACAATGAAATAAAAAGTAAGGAGAGATCACATGCAACCAACATACAGCAAAAACCTCGTTTCTTCAACAAACTACAACAAGGTATTGTTACCATAGGTATGTATCTTGCTTCACTCTCTCATTTTCATAATGTAATCAAAAGATGTAAGGGTTGTGAGTGAGTTTGTTTATAAGCAAAAGGTGGCTTTTTAACTTGGCCACCTTCGTTTAGTCAGCACAAACAAAACAGTTAGTCCTCACACATGTGGTGGTAATCAAGTCAAAGAAAAGGAGGATGAGGTGAGAAGAAAATGAGACTACATATGCCGAAGTGGGAATTGATTACAAGGTGAAAGGAATGATGACGTGGTAGTGGGGACCAACGTTCCAAAAATAGAAATCCATTCCTCAGTTGCCAGCACACCACCTCACTCAACTCAACCATAAGAGGAAATAAACATTGATCCACATGCACTCATAAATTCGTCTTCTTGAGGCTCACTCTAGCAAAGTCACTCTCATCCCCAAGCAACCTACAGAAGAGAAAAACCTCATTTTTTTTCCTATGCAGGACTTCCTACAGGATCTTACACGAAATGCTACAAGATCACACAGGAATCCTACAGGATACAGTCAGGCAGTCTACAGGATTGGCAAAGAGAAATTTCAGAGGGGGAAACACAGGGGTTGGCTACAATAAACACTATGGAGAGGTAGGCTTTACATTTCCTTCCATTTTTCCAAGTAAAAAGAACAAAAAAATCTCCCAGTTTGATTGAAATTGATAGCCGTATAAGGGAATTGTATCCACATAAATTTCCATCCGATTTCCTCCTTCACTAAAATTTTGTATCATACATCTCTCCTCCTCAAATTCAACAGACAAAATGGCAGGGGGTTTTAATAGAAGGGAGACCATTAACACTCTAAGGATTCACCAACACCCTCCTGTACTAGAAATATTCATAAGGCATAATTGGATGGGGTACTTTGAGAAATTGAGCGGGTACGATGTTGAAGTGGCTCGAGATTTTTCTCTCTCCCTCATTTCACTGACCAAGTCCCATGCCACTGTTGTGGTGAGAGGCCTCTCCATAGAGCTCACCCATGAAATCATAAGTAAGATTACCACACTTCCATTAGGAGTGCCTTGGAGAAAGGTAACAAGGGAGATAGCCAAACTACAAAGAAGAAATTCTTTTTAGAGGGAGAGGAGCCCATTGACGACCAAAATGGAGTGAGGAGAGAAAGCCTACCATATGCCTAGAATGAGGTAAGCTACCATCTTATAAAATACATATTATGTGAAGGTAGGTATAGTGTGGTATATGGATATCACTTTAGGCTTCTTGAAAAATTGAGGTTTGTAGTAGAAACACCTCCTCACCATGGGCTCAAGATACCATACATCCTTCTGCAATCATTGATAGATACAAGAATGAAGGTGCAGAAAGGAAACTACCAACAACTGGTCCACCAGGGGTTAATTAGAATCATCATAGAAGATGCCCTCCAAAACCTTAGAATTCGTATCACTTGGGAAATTTTCAGAGACATGCTGGGAGAGGTGGATATCAAGGCCCTCACATATGATAGAAGCCCTATTGTCAGTGAAAACGATGAAGAATTGACTAAAACAGATGAAGAAGAAGTAGAGAGGGACGAAGAGGAAATAGATGAGGAGGAAGAGGAAGGTGTAGGTTTTAACCCAGTAAAAAAATTACCTGCATACGAATTCTAAAACAAAGAAAATAAACAATGCAAGAGCATAACACATAAAACACATATGCACAGAGATTTTCCCCT
>APFE030086129.1:152700-167393 GCA_000404065.3 Pinus taeda
CCTCCATCTTGAGTTTCCACAACTCAAAACTCTGACCATTGAACTTCTCAATATCTATCTTTCCACTGCTCACCATCTCCTTTCACCACCAGAATCGATCTCACAGATCTCCCACTGAACAGGGTCTACCACAGGCCCGAGCGAAACCCCTCGCAACAAAGGCGTCCGCTTGAAGCCAAAACAACTCTGATACCAAATGCAGGTTTTAACCCTATACAGAAATTACCTGCATATGAATTCTAAAACAAAGAAAATAAACAATGCGAGAGCATAACACATAAAACAGATATGCACAGAGATTTTCCCCTGGATCCCAAAACCAGGACTACCAGCTTGATTTTTCATTATGTTCCTTTCAATGTTACAATACATATTTGAACATGCCGAAGCATCCAATACCATGGACCGAAAACCATTGCGTCCAAAACCATGGACCAAAACCATAGGTAGGTTCGCCCAACCTAATATAGGGTCCAAAAAAAAAATTCCTGGGGCGCTGCCCCAGACTCCGTAGAGGGGGCCTACCCGTCCCCGTCAAACCCCCCAGACAGGGGGGGCTGCTGCCCCCCTGTGACCCCCCCACTGTGCAATCAGTGCAACGAAGAGGGGGCTTTGCCCCCCCTCTAACCCCCTGGTTCACTACGTAGGTTAGTTGTGGAAAGAATATAACACAACCCAACAGAAGGGAAAGAGAAGGAAGTTGATGAAGAAATAGAGTAATATGTCAAGGCTGAAATTGATAAACAAGATGAGGATCTAGAGGGAGAAGAAGAGGGAAAAGACAAAGATGAAAAGGGAAATGGAAAAGAGGAGGTAGAGGACAAAGAGGAGTCATCCAGGGTGTCTCCATAATCCACTGAGAAAGAGGGAACAAATTCCCTCACTTCCCTTAGCACCGTTATCAAACAAAAAAGGAAAAGATAGTTGAAAACCCCCTTATACTTTAGAACAAGAAAAAGTACAAGGATAAGGCGGGGAAAACCTTAAACTCCAACTAAGGTTCCCATTGTTATTGAGGAATCACCTAAACAGTAGGAGAAGATGGATCCTCTTACAAAAACTCAAGAAGAAGCATCCTCAGCACAAACCTCCCCTAGGTCGCCTATAACTTATGAGGGAAGGCCTGTGACTAGATCTACCTCATCCAAAGGAAAAGACATCCTACAAGATACACAACAGGACCTACAGGAAGCAGAGGTAGTCCTATAGGAAACTATGCTAAACCTACAAGAAACTCAGAAATTGGATAAGGAAGGAAGTATCCAGCAAGAAACAAAGAGAGAGGACCCAGTGCTAAGGGAACCTAGTCCTCAACCTAACCTTGACTCCTACTACAGATTTATTAAAGGGGGTAGGGTCATTCCACAAAAATTTTCCATCCCATTATTGTTTGAGCTTTAGAAAGAAAGAGCCAGAACACATATATGGATGCAGATTTCCAATTCCAAGGTAGTAGAGGATATTGGTCACATGGAGGAGAAGCTCAATGAGATGGGCAGAGAACTAACTAGCCTGAGGGACAGAGAGGCCATAATAAAAACTCAGTTGGAGGCATAAAATACATTGTTGAAAGGTTAGCTACAAGAAAGGGAGAATAAATTGGCATCCATGGCCAGTCTATCTTTGGAGGCAATCCAATGTAGGATTCTAGCTAAGCCCTATGCATTATACCTTAAGGAACAATGGTTGCAATTCCAAATCAAGACCCTATCACAAAGAGGAACTATGTCATTCCAGGATTATAGATAGTTCATTAATATTTGTGATCAAATCACATTGGAAGATAGGGCTAAGATGTCTGAGTTATACTTGCATAACATGGCCTTGATAGATATGAATGTATGGGACCCTATTTCAAAGCTAGAGGATTTACAGTTGATGGCTTTGGCATCATGGATGAACCATGAGGAAGCAATGGATTTAGAAATAAAGAAGATATTCATAAGGGAACAAACATAGCCTCTCATGATAAGAGTTGCGCAGTCAAATCCAATGGCTATCATCAGCACACATAATTTAATTGAAAATGATCTTCAACTTGCACCCAGCTATCTTGTTTCCCAAGAGAAGGCAATTACACATTTTGAGGACATTTTCAATGTTAAGGGATGACAACATGCAAGCTTTCCAAAGGAGATGGAATACTTTGCCATACAGTTTGGAAATCAGAGAGTATTATTCTCCTCAAAGGATGAGAGAAGCACTAAACAAGACACCCATGTACAAACAAACCATCCAAAGGCTCAAAGTCAATTGGGTTGGCTTGAGACTCAGTCCAACACTACTCTTAGGGGTGTTAGAAGGAAGGAAGGAAGAGAAAGAAAGAAAGTAGTGGAAGGATATAGAAAGGAAGGAAGGATTCTATGCACAAGACGAACAACCCATAATAGAAGCATGGGATGTCAGGGAAGCCATTAGAGCTATGAAAGACATGGATATTGATTGAGTTGCTCAGAGGATGAGAAACACTTTCAGTAAGTAGGTGATGATGAGCCTTGTCATTAAGTAACTATATGGACCTTGATTCACCTCCTAGATTATTCAAATCAACTCTTCTCACAACTTATTACATGTTTTTATTATATTTTGTTTAATGAGATGAGTCAAAGTGAGATATTATGCCTAGTAGACTAATGTGCATTAAATGCAAGTTCGTGAGAGAAAATCAGGAAATTTTGGCAAGATTAAAGGTTGAAAATTGAATGGGACAAGGAAGAGATATTGTAGGAGGTAAATCCACCTCATTTACTCCTCCCTCATTTGAATATTCATCCATAAATCACACTAGTTCGGAGTACAAGAAGCTAGGTCATGAAGATCAAAAGGCAGTCGAGCAAGTGATAGTCAAAGAGTTAGTTCACTTCAAGATTGGGAGCCTAGCCTTCCTATATTTAAGGAATTCATTGGATACTTTAGTTGTATAAATAAATATGCCTAGAGCCTCATTAGGATTCGAATTTTTGTTGTAAAAATGCTACTTATTTTGGAGCTCCAGACTTGTGGAAGACATTGCTATGTAATTTTCTTTTTTGATAATGAGAATGAGATTTTTCATGATCTAGTACTAAGTTAACTTAGAGGATTGAAGATCTTGGGTTAGGGCCCAACCCTTTAGCCAAGACTCCTCTTCTTGTATAGGTATGCTTAGATTATTTTCATAGGTTCATGGTTAAATTGTCCTTAGAAGTATTTCATTGCAAGTAGTGTAGATTTGATTAGTTCATTTATTAGTTTGCTCCCATTTGTGATTTACTTCAGAAATAGGTTAGAAGGAATAAGAGGAACACCAAAACGCTATCAATATGAGCCTTGGCCTCACTTCCTCCTTCAGGGATCATGATTTGAGGAAATGACCCCTATGCAGCCCCAAAAAGACAGATTTCTACGTTCTCATAGAATTTAGAGTTTACTATAATTGAACCACCATTTGAACAATTTTCAAGTGTAGGATTTAATTACCATTTATTCCATTTTCAATATTACAGTATATCTCATCAATGAATTCATCTTATTCTAAAAATTTTCCTCATGCATGAAGTAGACAGCTAGCTCATTAAAATTTGTTTTTCTAGCTCATTGAAATTCTTCTTGTTTACATGAGTTTTGGGAAAATATCATTTTTTCATGTAGTGCAGGTGTTTTTGAAGTAGATAAATATTTCATAGCAAGAAACCTCCTTGCAACTTCATCCATCCATATTCATTCCTTGCTTTCACTAAAACCTTCACCAATTTCATCATTTTACATGGAAACTTCTCCAAGCATGTTGAGAAAATCCAACCATCTCCCAACATTGGTTTTGAGTTCTAAGTGATCCTAGGAATTTTCCCACTCCATTCCATCCACCAACCACCTTCCCTAAGCCTTCAATCAGCTCTAGAACCCATCATTTTTCTCGTGGTTGTATCTTGTAGAAATACAAGGAATCTTGTAGGTTTTTAGTACATCCTGTAGGTTTTCCTGTAGTGGCCTGTTTTGACGTCGTATTGAGGGATAATCTCCAGGAATCCACATAAGGTCATGTAAGGGCATCCCAAGTGTTCCAACCATCCACAAGCATCCCTAAGCCACTTGCCACATCACCAAAAGGGATTAGCTTTCACACTTGCTTTTTCCATAAAAAGAATAAAAAGAAAAATCAGATTTATTTCAGTCCTTTACATGCACATTAGTGATGTTTGTTTTGAAATTTCATGCTAAGGACAATAACATTTCATGTGTTAGCTTGGAATTCTTGTAAAACATAGTTTCTCGGTAGTTAGTTAGGAAATGGTGTTTTTTTAACATTGGATTTCAGTCTTTTTCCTTATTGCAGTAGACAAGCTTTCTCCTAGACTAGATTTCTCTTTCTTTCATCAGTAATCAAGCTTGTTCTGAATCCATGGAAGTCTCGCTTGAAAACCCTAGTGGTCTCTCACTAGTTGAACAGTGAAAAAAGGCAGAACCATCACTTTTACTTGTTTATACAACACTGTCACCTCCAAGTTTGTACGAACCCCGGGTTGATAAAGTAAAGTTGGTAGCCTTGGGAGTTGTAGCATTCTTGCTGCAATACTGGTGCTCGTAATTTGTCTTGTTCTCACTAGAGGGGAATGGTCCCCTTATATTCTTTCCACTTGGACAACTTGGACATACTGCATCATGTTGGGCTTGAACCTTTGGAATCCCTCAGACCAATTTCTCTAATTTCAGAACAACGTCATAATGTAGATAACCCAACCTTTGGTGCCATAATTCACTTAAATGATTAGCATTATGAATCAATGCTAGGAGTGGTCTTCGAGTGACCCTGTAGAGTCCTTCATATCTCGATCCTAATGTGAATTCATCTCTCATAGGTGATCCAACGTGCCAAGTAAGAGCCTTCCCTTGATGAAGGAAACCCTCATCCATTTATCCTCCAAAGGAGATATTGATATCAAATTCTTCTTCAACCCAGGCACATACATCCCATCATGTAGAAAAATATATTCCCCAAAATTCAAATGAAATTCTGTGAACCCAAAACCTTTAACGAGATGAGTGGAGTTGTCTTCAATAATGTTTTTCAAATTTGACTCCAGAACTTATAACCATAGAAGTGATGAGTGGCTCCACTATCAATCAACCAAGTATCCCATGAATCCAGAGAAGATGACTAGTAAGGGAATAAATAATAATACATCGATATTGATTTGCAACATTATTTTCATACTCTGAGGATTTTTACTTCTTTTGAGGACAACTATATTATTCGTGGTCACTTGGATCATCCCTTCTTCTCCTTTCATCTCTTCCTATGCGGTCATTTATTTAGTCATCTCTTCTTCTTTGATCATTGAACCTATTTTAATTGCTTCTAGAATTATAACATGGTCCATTTCTATTCTCACGGTAATCTCGAGCATAATGGCATTTCTTATGACAATTGTGCATTCAATGTTCATGTCTTCCTTTCTTCTACTTGGATTTTGCGGAGGAGGATTTCTTCAATATGGAACTCCTTTCCCTTTCTTCTTATTTTTATCATGAGTGATGAATGCAATGGGTTCTCCTTCTTCATTCTTTTAAATCCTTCCTCTTGATATCATCCTTGCCTCTTATTGAGTGATATTTCCAACAATTTCATGAAATGACAAGAGAAAATTGTTGTTTCTTACTATAGTAATGAAGGTTTTCCAAACATGAGGGAGACATCTTAGAATCATGATCACAATTACTTGTCAGGCACAGATTCTCTAACTCTTTGCAATTGATCTCTAAGATGAAATATCCTCATTATGTAGGGTTGCATGGACTCTCCTTTGTTCATCTTAGTGTCTTTGAGTTGATATTTGAAGGAGATGATTTCATTCAAATTTTTGGTTTGAAATGTGTTGACTATCTTATCATACATATCTTTAGACCTTCTCAAGTTCCCATTATGCAAGTAAATTATCTTATAAACCATCAACTATAATTTTCTTTTCTTTTAACTCACCTTAAATCTTATGATTTCTTTTCGCAGTAGTGGAAGAATTATCCAGATGCTCAGGTAGGTTCCCTAAATGTAGTCCAACACATCATCATTATCAGTTATGATCTCAAACTTGACATTCTATGCAACAAAATTGGATGAGTCACCCACCTTTTCATCACTCTTGAAGAAGGGAGTCATATTGACTTTGACTAGATCAACTCTTTCACATTTCCAAAGATGATTGCTTTAAATATTGTCTCTGTTTGGACTTTCCCTTCACCTTAGCTACATTACCATGTTAATTTTTCATATTTATCTATGTTGTATCAATTACTTTAGCCCAATTCCACACTTTAATTAGCAATATTTCCAACTACAATTAGTCTTTTAATTCATTAATATTAATTGAAGATAGAACAATAAATGAAATGAGAAAGGAGATAATGAACACATCAACAACATACACCAGGTTTGGTCAAAGACTGGGGAAAAACCCCACAAGGGTGAAAACCCTTTGAATTTCTTCTTCTAGATTTCCATAAAATATTCAACAAAGAGTACAATGAGCCCAATAAAATATCAAACAAAATAACCCAATACAAATCTGAAGCAGAATTCCAGAGTCACTATGGTACAAAGAGAAACCCTTCATCTTTCGGTTGATTGTGTTCAAATTCATTCAGATACGAAATCCCTAGCTCAAACGCCTAGCCACTCCCTTCAGATTGACATGAGAGTGACTCTTACTTCCAAGTTTCTTTGTTAGCCTATGTAAGCATGCAACTATGGTTGATTTATCCAAGTGACATGTGGGATACAAGAAAATAGAAACCCTAATATGTATGAGTCGCAGACCTGAAACTTCGGACCGTCTGCAAGCTTCCTCCATTGAACTTGTGTGAGACAGTCCAGAAAGAAGAGAAAAAGATGCCTGGTTAGTGTCCAAATGAGGTCTAGGTCACTTGTATTTATAGGCTTTCATGGATGCCCAATAATGTCCATTTGATGTCGAGGTCAACTTGTACAAATGTGCATGTGTGGGTACAAAAATTCAAAATCCAACTTTTGCTTGTCCAAATGAGGTGATCTTTAGGTTGATTTTGGTCTTCTAAAAAAGATGAACTTAATGGCATCATAATCTCCATAATATGAGTTGTTTAAGGTGGAATTTGACTATAGTTGCATATTTTAACAAAATCAAACATATAAAACGTAAATAGAAGAAAGTAGTAGATGCCATGAGTACAAATGCAAATCAAATAGCTAAACTATTTTACAATAGTGCAAAGAAATATTTGCAGAGTAGGTAAGGGTAGCATATTTAAAATATAAAGTTTATGAGTAGTTACAACATAAATTACATCATGTAGAGTACCTCATTATATAAAAAAAAAGATGTATTTTAAATCTGAGAAACAAATATATTTCCTAAATGAATCTGCTTTGATGTATCTAATTGTGAATGAAAATGATCATAAACCTTTTTAAGTCATCTTGGATATCAGAATATTATCACAAAATTAAGAAAATAATTTTATTATCTAGGCATGAAACATGAAGTGGTTGAATATTTTTCTAAGTTTTTAGAATTATAATAGTTTAAGGTAGAGCACCAATGCCCAATTGGACTACTAAACCCTTTACTCATTCCAGAGTGGAAATTGGAAGTTACCTCTTTCGATTTGATCACTTGTCTGTCAAAATGCAAGAGACAACAAGATTTAGATATGGTAGTAGTGTACAAAATAAGTAAGGAAGCTGATTTTATACCTGTCCACTCCACATTCAGAGAAGAACATATTATAGATATTTTCATGAAGGAAAATTTTCAGTTACATGGAAGACCAAAAATATTTATATAAGAGAGAGACTCTAAGTTTACTTCAAACTTCTAGAAAACATTTTTTGAAGGAATGGTTACAAATTGAACATTAGTACAACCTACCATCCTCGAACAAATGGTCAAATAGAAATAACAAATGAGATACTAGAAGATATGTTAATTATGTATGTTATCAATCGTCCCACCAATTGGGAAGAGTATTTACATTTAACAAAATTTTCTTATAATAATAACTCTCAGGCATCTATCAAAATGAGCCCCTTTGAAGCTTTGTATGGATAAAAATGCCACATTCCTTTATGTTGGAATAAGCCGAAAGATAGGTTGGTAATATGACCTAATAGTTTTCAAGAAATGAAACAAGTGGTAAAGAAAGAAAGACAAAATTTGGAGATTTCCCAAGATAGGAAGAAAAAATACCCAGATTAAAAGAGAATGCACAAGAAGTAAATGGTGGGAGAACATGTGTATATGAAAGTTAAATAGAAGAAGAGTATGTTGACACTAGGAACATGTGCTAAGTTAGAATCAAGATTTTCTGGACCATTTGAGATACTAGCACTTCAAAGTCATATAAAAGTGCATAATGTTTTTGATATAAAAGTGCATAGTAATCAACCAATTGATTGGAATGTGGTGCAGGTCAAACTGGAAGGAGACTTCTAGGTCGAACCACTACAAATATGAGATAGAACGGAAATAATGATGCGGAATGGAGCCATTGCCTAGATTAAAGTGTAATGGAAGCAGTTCAACCCATAGTATTTCTAAGCGACTGATTACAGTCGTATTATTGTGATTTTAATATTACCTTGAACTTTATATATGTTAATTTATGATGATGTTGTAATGATAGTTATTTTTATAGTACGGTAAATAAAATATTTTATAAGAATATTTTCATGCATGGTCAAACTGTTTTAGAATAGAATTGAGTATATTTTTGTTAAAATATATCTCATTAGCTGCTAAAATTTTTGAATTTTTCTATATGGATTTTGGAGTTAAACCCTAGCATAGAAACAGTAAGTTAGATGTAATTATTAGTAGAGAAATAGTAGGTATGGAGACTCGTAGGATATCTAAGATTAAAAAATGTATAAATATGACTATAGGGGTCACTAATTTCTAACATGTAAGTGTAATTACTTAGTATTTGTGAGATATTATACTTACACATGACTAGCTACTTTATATGCTAGATTCTTGTGTATATAGGTGTAAATAAAAAATGTAAACCCCATAGAATTTCATTTTGAAGTATGGAGCATGGAGTCTACTAATCAATGATGATATTAGATAGAGTTTCTATTATTAAACATATACATAATACGTGTAACACCCTACTGAAAATAATAATGTACCATATCTTAAAGGAAGAATGTAATTTCTTGACTTATTAAGAACGAGTATGAGTTATAGTAGATCGCAATGTCAACAAGAAAAGGATAAGGAAAGATGGAATAAACAAATCAATTCCATATATCATTAAAATTTAATAAATCCATTTATGGGTCCATGTGAGACTCTTTGGTAAAGCAATACCTAGTATTTTTCATAAATTATCTTACAAAACTAGATTAAGTAAATACCTTGTCAAGACTTGATGAATTGAATAAGAGTGGTGAGATAGGGGAACATATGTGTGTGTATACTAATAATATGAGACATTTAAATTCCTATAGTTTAAATACATATTTTAGAAAGAGAGAACAATAAAATCATTATGTGTTAATGATTCTCTTAGAACAAGTCTTTATCGATGGATTCAAGAAGGAAGAAATGGTTGTATTTTATACATCATAAAAATGTAATTAGATGAATGAAAAAGTAGTATATAAAAGGTGCTTAAATATTAGATTATGAAATCAAATTACATATGTGAAATTCATAGAACGTGCTACAAATGTGACTATAATGGTGAAAGAAGGACGATCCATAATTCATAACAAGTAAAAAACAGAAGAAAAAACTTTTAATTTCGAAATTTGTTTGAGGAAAAAATAAAATTCATACATAATAGAATTTAAGGAACAAATAGTACTTATATCCATTTGGATAGACTATTCCTAAGTTATGAGAAAATAGAGATAGTGAATCCATTCATTTCATTAAATTTATGAATACAATGAGATGCTCTACCCAAAAATCGGGTAGTTCTAGAATCATGAGAGGTAGCAAACTCTTAGCTTGATTAGCAAAAAAGAAAGCCCATATTGGTCAATCATTTGAAAAATCCTTAGATTAATAAAATATCAAATAAACTCAAACATCAACACCCAAGATCTATTGAAGAAGTGTAACCAAAACTCCTTAGTGATACTTAGATGACAGAGAGGCAATAGGATAGTATGACTCACCTATAGAATAAGGAAGCTTAAGTTAGCTTCAGAGGTAAGAGAACTCTCCGATACAAGTCTAACAAGAGAACACATCCATTTAAGGGTTGTACTTGCAATAATATATAAACTGAAAAATGGGTCGAAAATAAAAAAATCTTCTATGCAAATAAATAAATTGGTCAATAATGAAACTTACCATAATAAAGTTAAGAGTACATATGAGGATGAACATGAGTTTAAATTCTCTATAGAATTCTGTTACAACATCAGAAAGGTAGAAATATTTTCTTAAATTGACCATTACTTGTGATATTCTTTTATTACTATTAGGATTATTTATGTTCTTAATATTCTTCTCATCAAGAAATCATTAAATAAAAATAATGAAGATCAATGACACTAGAAGTAGGCAATCAACTAGGGATAAAACCTCTATGAAGTGGAAATCCCAGTCAAACTCTTCCACTAGTAGATTCAAATGAAATTGAGACAACACAAGACCTTTTCAGTGCACCAAGTCATCCTTCTCAGATGAATATGCATATTTCAGTAGTCTCTTCTTGTCAACCAGCTTTGACCCAGCTACAATATAAAATTTAAACCTTTAGCTTTGAGAATTTCAGCCCTAGTACAGATCTAAAATTTTAGCCCTGCAACAATAATCTAGAAAATCACACATGTGGAAAAAGATAGGTACATTTAGCTTTATTTTTCTTAAAAAGTGTCTCCTTCTTCTCTAGGTTTTTCTCCTTCATTTTTCTTCTTTAGTTACTACATATCAAACTTTCTTGTGATGTGTTTCAAATGAGGTCGAGTTGCTACTTTTATATAGAGGATTTTGGCTCCTAATTAGCAAAACTTGTCTTCCTTGAGGCTGACATCGTGGAGGAGGCTTCAATGAATCATTTTTCATTAAAATATTTTTTCTTTCTTGATAGATAAAGCACAAGAAGAGCCTATTACATGATGACATGGACAAGGACTCTTGACATAAACCCTAGAAGCTTATGATGGAGGCTTTGACATATTACCCAAGTAGGAAACCCATGCTTTAATAAGTCAATTTATTTTACAATAAAATTTATTTTTATTTCTTTGTAAAAATGCATTACATTATGAATCAAGTACAATTATGAAGACAAATACTCATTACATTTTTCAACACTCCCTCTTAAATAGGGAGGTATTTGTAATTATCTATATCTATATCTATATAATTATATAAATATATTATATATATATAATATATATAATATAATAATATATATATATAATTATATTATATTATAATATAATATATATATATATATGGAATATGTCAACATAAGGTGCTCTATGAAGAGTCACAACACATGCAGTGCTACAGATTAGATATTTGGTACCATGTTATCTAATTGGGTGGGACTAAGGTGTGTCCCAAGCTTTAGCCACTCTAAGTACCATTAGTATTTAGCTCTAAAACCAAGCCAGGGATCTACGTGTGTATCCAACATCAAAGCTCCAACACCAATGCTGCCCTCCTTACTTCGAGATCGAGACATCAACACATAGGATGGCTAGATGTCTTCCTGAGAATCTTGTTGCCCCAAGAGGCTTCATCTCTCCCTATAAACTAAATCAGGTATATATATTAGTTCCACCATGATTCTAAAGTGTTCAACCCTTTTATGGAGAGATTAACATTTACAATCACAATCCCAATTAGAACAAACTTTCAAATATATGTAAAAGTTAAAAAAAAAACCTCTAAGATCTCCAAATATATTGACGTTTCTTATATAATAATAATATTATCTGAATACATCTGGTTGGAAGCTTTCTTCTTTTACTTTTTTAGTAGGAGCAATCTCAACCTCAACACTTATTTCATATCATCTCACTTTGCCACTCATGAATTGATTTGGAACTTATCCAGGACAAAGAACTAAAGGTATTATAGACTCATGTGCATGGAAGTGCCTATGTTACTTATGCAACGGATCGATAAGATCGCTAGAATACATAGACACTGAGGTAATCAGAGAAATGAGTTGATCTGGAATTTATCCAGGACAAAGAATTAAAGGTATTATAGACTCATGTGCATGGAAGTGCCTATGTTACTTATGTAACGGATCGATAAGATTGCTAGAATACATAGACACTGAGGCAATAAGAGAAAACATAACAGTCAAAGATGTAAAGAAAACAAGTTTAATAAGGAGTTCACCCAATGCTCCTGGGCTACGTCTCTTGGTCCAGCCTTTCAGTGGTGGCGTCACTATTATGTTTTCAAGTAGAGTTTTTACAACAGTGAGCTCGATTCTAGACTCACTTAAGCAGAGTGAGGTCAGTAGGAATAGAGTGCATTGACTCTCCTTACTAGAACTCGACCGTTGAGGGTCACAGTAGTATGACAAGCCTATGCTGAGGAGTTTGCTTGAAATTCCCAAGCCTTCAATGGAGTACACAGACTCCCCGAATCTCTTTGGCTCTGTTTAGCTCGATGTTGCCTTTAGGTCATCTCGGCTTCTACTCTCGGTTCTTTGCTATTAGCTTCTTGCATATAGCTAACTCTTGTCTACCTCTCTGCTTTTGTCAGGTCATGGCTTTAAAGTCGGTCTGTTCTTTAGACTATCTGTTTGTACTTCCCGGCCTTTTGGTTTCCTAACCTATATCCGTTCGAATTCCTTTGCTCTGCATCATCATCACTGGGTATCACCTCGCAGGGAGGTGGCCACCTGTTTCCTAACGAAATGGGTGTCAGATTCCTTGAATCATTTTTGAATGGCTGTTAATTCCGTTTGCCTCAAGATCACCCGCGAATCATGAATCATTTGCCAACTCATCATCCACATCAGACTTCAAATCCCCTGTCATCTTTCTTTTTGACCTATCAAATCTGGTTAGTCATCGGGACGCATCTCCGCCATTGATCTGGGCCCCCCAGATCCTACGGTTGTCCTTCATATCAAGCAGAAAAGTTGCACGGTGTTTACCTGTCCAATGCAGGTGGTTTTCTCTCTCATCCACTGGATGCTTGTCGCTCAATGTGTGGCATCTGGCGGGACTTAGTGAAAACTGCTTACCACCTTAAAGCCTTCTGATATCCTGCTAGTTTGTGGAATCTCGCACTACGGAATCGAAACAATTACTTTTCCATTTTTCATAGCGATTTCAGGCCTAGGTGCTTTAGGGATTTCCTTCACTAAGAGTGATGCTCTGCAATACGTGATTAGCACTTTAGTGCTAATCGTGTATCAGAAACCACCCCCGTTTCTTGATTTGGCCTCCGGTTTTACCAGTTTGCACCATTGTGTGTTACCATGGGCCAACAGTATGCGCGCTCGATCGAGGGTCCTCGTTGCTCCGCTCTGGCCACAACTGCAAATGTTACGAGGATTCCTTCTGATAGCTTTGATATTTTCTAGGACTTAAATCTTTTAGCATAATTTGAAACAGTCACGAAAACTTAGAGAGTTTTTAGGATCCAATTCAGATCATGACCTTCCCACTGAAAAAGCTTTTGGACCACCAAAAGTTGGTTTTCTTTCAAGCATCAATCAAGTGAGGGTATTGTTGTCTCACTTGCTCAATTTCTATCCATTTTGTACTTCTTGGCTTTGAACCTTTGAGTCTGATCCTGAGGTACTCAACATTCCCTCTGCATGTAGTTCTTACCTTCCGGCCCAGAACTGTATCTTCCTGCAACTCATTAAGATATTCAGGTAACAGATCATCAATAGAAGGCAATTGACTCTGCTCTTTGGGATATTCAACTAATGAAGGTTCAAATAGCCTCAAGCTGTCTGCATTAACAACTGAGTAGATGTGCATGTAAGCTGGTAGATCAAGGCGAAAAGAATTCTCACCAATTTTCTCAAGTATCTTGAAAGGTCCATAGCTTATTGGCTTCAACTTCTTACCTTCACCTTGGATCTTGTCTTCGTTTATATACAGCTAGACTTGATCACCAACTTGGAAACTATGCTCCATCCTATGCTTGTCATGCCTTTCCTTGTACTTGGCTTGGCTCTTTTCTAGTTTTTCCTATACTGCCTGGAGAATCTCTTGGATTTGTTCAATGAACTTGGTTGCCTTATCCACATCACTGTGTCCGTTCACAACTATATCTTTACCAAAGACAAAATCTAAGGGAAACCTTGGTGTGAAACCAAAATAGGTCTCGAAATGAGATCTTTGTGTAGAAGAATGTTTAGCTCGATTCTAAGCATGCTGCACATAACATAAATGTTCATCTAAAAGTTTTGGATGCTTGCTGCAATAGCCTCTGAGCAACTGGATCACTATCTTGTTGACCACTTCTATTTGGTCATATGTTTGCGGGTGAAAAGTTGTGCTATTCTTCAGCCTGGTGTCCATCAATTCCCACAAACTTGACCAAAATTTCCCAACAAATTTGGTATCTCAATCAGATATTATGGAAGTGGGTAATCCAAAATGAACCTATACATGCTGAAAGAAAAACTTTGCAGTTTGTTCAGCTGTAATATGTTTGTTACAAGGTATTAAAATACACATTTTGTTGAACCTATCCACAACAACATATAAATAGTCATGACCTTTCCTA